>SKCR01049608.1:0-82728 GCA_019454045.1 Zanthoxylum bungeanum | reverse complement strand
GGACTGATACTGTCTCATATCATTCTCAGTCCAGGAACTAATCATAGGGACCTCTCTTCATTTATATATCTATGGTGATCTAATCACAAACGATGAGAGTGCAAATTCCTTATTACATAGTTAATTTGCTACAACAACACAATGATCTGTGCAAATAGTGACGCTATGGGTCATATTATCCAACAAGGGCTGGGGCTGGATAAGTGTCTGCCCCGTCCGAAGCACATGTCGGATGTCTGGTAACTAGTCTCTATAATCGGATATACATGACCTTGTCATAATATCTCGATGGCCGGCCAGCACTTAAGAGCACTAATACCGTATCCTGCGTGACATCATCTCTACTATAACTGAAGTGATACTTCCGTCTCGACATCACACCAAATACACTACGACTCTCTGATAAACCCAGAAGCGGTGTACGCAGAGCCGGTTAAAGCCCTGTACCACCAAGACCAAAGTCTACCGATTATCGCAAGTATTAGCAATGCAAGTCTCAGGTTAAGACTATACACACCTACCTTGATTTCGGCCTCCCATAGACACATAGTCATAATACCAATGGGATTCCGAGGGGTCTATCCAGAGCGAAGCTGTTTCCCGTACCATCGGTGAAACACGACCTCCTATCGCACTTGCATAAGTATCCAATACTTAAATATATGAGAACTATGCCGGTGTGCCCTCACAACGCGCACAAGTGCAATACTAGCCTATTCCGCATTATCGATGTCCTGTCTCGATAATACTCCGGCTAGGGATATTTAATGATTAATCCTTCGTGACTGATACTGTCTCATATCATCTTAATCCAGGAACTAATCATATGGACCTCTCTTCATTTATACATATATGGTGATCTAATCACAAATGATGAGAGTGCAATTTCCTTGTCACATAGTTAATTTGTACAACAACACCGTGATCTGTACAAATAGTGACGCTATGGGTCATATTATCCAACAATTACCTCTTTAGTTATCTATTTCTATTATACGCTTAAGTGTCTTTCCCTAATATGCATGCTTGTATGAATGATATGTGTTTGCGCTTCTGTGCCTACCAATGTGAGATTGTATGTCTTCCGTATGTCAATATATCTTTATGCATGAATTCAGACATAAATTATATACAAATAGGTTGTATGCAAACATGAAAAATGTGTTATATGTAAACTTAGATATGAGCTTTGTACCTATGCATGCGAACTTATGAGTAAATTATCCTTGGAAATATGTTGCTTAGGCTTGGTAAGATTATTGCACAAATCATTTTATTACAAGTGGCATAAGTAAGGGACCATTCCGAACCCATCGGTTTGAGGTTTTCCCTTGCGAGGGGTGAGTGCGGCCTTAAATATTTGTCCCGGTTCACACCGGGTGGCGACTCCATTATTCTCCGGTTTAGTCCCCCGTGGGCTAATCTATACTCCCAACCGGGCAGCGAGCCCGGAACAGCATGCGTCACCCAGTTTCTGTGTCCCACAATTGTGTTTGTGGGTTTTGATCTTTAGGAAATAGGTTGCTATGGAGTTTAGTGTTTGTATGCTTGTTGTTTGGAGGATGTCGAGTGAAGAATCCTTAGGCAGCTTAGTGATGAGCGGAAAATATATCAATATTTACCGCCCCTTTTACTTAATATTTTGTTTAGCAATTTACTTTTCATAAATTTACTTTTAGCATTTACTTTTCCACAATTTACTTTCAGCAATTTACTTTCAGCATTTACTTTTCAGTAATTTACTTTCAGCATTTACTTTTTAGCATTTAATTTTCAGTATTTAATTTCAGCATTTACTTTCCGTCATTTACTTTTCAGCAATTTACTTTATGTCTTTTATTTTATTTAAGTTTTTACTAGCCCTAGTTATGTATCGTAAGTAAGTTAGTTATCTGGGGTTGTGATGAATTCTAATATCACCGGTTTGTAATGGGTTATTTTATAGTTTGGGTAATTTAAAGGTTTACTTATTTAGTCTTAAGCTTAATGCTTCTTGTTGTCTGATCACCAATAAGATTGATGAGGTAAATCTAAAATAAACTTGACAAAGGAATTTTAGGTTTCAGCCTTAGAATTAATAGCCCACGATCTTCCTTGAAGGTAGATAACCCTTTAATAGATTTCCTTACAGGATAGACATATACCTTTCGAGCGGGGGTAGCCATAATTGGAACTTAAACTTAATGAATCCTGATAATTTGGTTGACATAGATATATGGCTCAATTGGGTTAAACTGGGTATTTGCGTCTGACCATCGACAGAGGCTTTTGCATAATTTCGTGTTACACGTTAGTAAACTGGTTTATTACACAAACATAAAATAACCACTTCATCTCTTAAAAGATATTAGAAAGATTCACAACCCTAGATCTTTGTGTCTTTTGTTATTTTCCTTAGTATTTTCTTTTTTCTTTATATTTATTTATTTATTTTGTAAAACTACAATCAACCAAATCAATCAAGCAATCATTCTCTTCACCCTCAATTAGATATTTGCAAATAAATAGATTCAACAATTAATAACAACAGTAGGAATTAAGTCCTCGTGGGATCGATATTTTTATACTACTTGAACGATATGTGCGCTTGCGTTATACGTGTGTGTTTACGCCGGTCAAGTTTTCGGCGCCGTTGCCGGGGACTTATTTTTCTTGAGTTATTAATTTTGAAGCTATCTAATTTACTTATATCTAATTTTCTTTATTTTTATCTGTAATTTTTATCTCTTTCTTTTGCTTTCAGGTGATTGTAAAATGGAACATTATTGGGAGATTGAGAGATCACGAGCTTTACTAGAAGATACACCCCAAATCTGGGAGCAACAGTCCGGTTTTCTGAGGCCTGTTGTCCAGCCCAACAATTATCACTGGATGCCAAAACCAAGAAATATCACATTTTCTCAACAGAACGCAATGGGGAGATGTGAGATATGTAATGGTAACCACCCTAGAGATTATTGCGAATACAAATACCATCCAGGGTGGCAGAGCAATCAAGATCATTCATGGTATGACGAGCCATCACATTTCACAGAACCACATTTTCCATCTTATCCACCACCCACCTACAATGATCTTCATCAACAATCAGAACAATCTGAAGAAGATCAGATGATTGACATGCTCAAAGTTGTGTTCAAGAAACGAGATGAAAAGTTGGATACAATGCTTAAAACATTCCAGAATCAACTCAAAAGTATTCAGAGACAATCTGCATCAATTCAGAGGATGATAGATCAAGTGAGACAATTAACAGAAAACCAGAGCTACATACCTCAAGGACCATTTTCAGATGACACTGATGAAGCCTTCGAGTACCAAGCATTTCACGATGACACTTTAGAAAATTAGGAGGCTGAGCAGTATCAGGAATCTGAGGTATTAGTTCGGGAACCCAAACCAGGGAAGTCTCAATTTGATTTTTATTATATAGATTCTGACGAGGATGAAGCTGAGCTGTTAGTACCAATTGCACCAACAAAGGAGGATGAAACTTTTCAGCCTCAAAATGAAGATCTTGGAGAATGCTTTGCACAAATGTTTGAAGAAGATCTACTTGAACCATCCATTCTAGTCGTATCAGAGGATGAAAACCTAATGTCAGAAACATCGTTACATCCTCAGGCAGATACTTATGGAGCATGCATTTCACAGATGACGGATGACGAATTGAATACGAAAATTTTAAAATTCATCTGTGAAGAAAATGTGGAGCAAGAAGCAGAGCAAATGGAGGAGCAAATGTCTGAACTTATTAAAGATCCAGAGCATTCAGAAGAAACATCACTGTTTTGGGGAGTACAAATCAAAGATATCACCCAGACGCTTGACAAAATGGAACTTTCATTCAAAGTCAAACACCATACGAGACCTCCTGATTTTATTTCTTTCTTTTCAGGAATCACTGCAGCAACAAAGATCAAAAAGGTGGCACAAACACTAAATGAGACAAAAAAATTTCTGCTACTTTATCGTTGGAAAAGACCATTCAAAAGCAACGTTCATGGGATTGTCTTTAATCGGACATCCAAAACGACATTGAAACCTCATTGACGAATAGATTTCAATCACGTCTGGCTGAAGACAAAAAAAATTAGCTCTATCAGGGAGGCAACCATGCAATTTGTTGTAATTTCTATATTCATATTTTGTTAATACATGTTGTAGAGTTTTTAATTTTGTGTGTTATTTTTGTAGGGAAAAACAAAAACGGAGCATTTTAAGACATAAGGAATGGTGTTTGGTAATCACAAAGATGAGAGCCAATTCATTAGCGATGGCTGAGTAAGGAATGAAATCTTGAGACGCATCCTCATGGATTTATATACCAAATGAGTGGCGTATTGTGTACATAATTCTGTGGCCTTAATTATTGCTTTGATTTGCTTTTCTGTTGTAATTATCTTTATTTTCGTAGACAGGATCCAAACTTTTTGACCTTTCACGATTTCTTTTATTTTTTAGCTAACAATCATCCTTTGGAAGATACTAGTGCTATTATTAATCACCCTTTCAGGTGTTATAAATTCAACTCATCATTGCACTTTTGAAGACATCCAGAGTAAAACATGGAAGCCACTTCAAGAAGACGAGTTGAAAACATCTATGTGTTTTACGGTACTAGTCTTGGTACTAAACCACAATACGTAGAAGCAGCATAGGAATTGGGTCGAGTCTTAGCTGCAAGGAATATGCACTAAGTATATGGCGGAGGCAATCTTGGACTTATGAGGATCGTTTCAAAGGCCGTACAGGAAGGAGGCAGTCATGTTTTGGGAATCATCCCAAAACCCTTGGCAGAGGCAAATCTTATTGAACCATCAAACGGAGATGAACTGATCATGCCAGGTATGTCTGAACGATTGGTAGAAATGATTAATTGTGATGATGATTTTATCGCTTTGCTAGGTGGCTTGGGTACATTAGAGGAAATTTTTATAATACTATCTTGGCGAACCTGAACATACACCAGAAACCAATTGGGCTGTTTAACGTTGATGGATTTTATGATTTTCTTTGTGTGTTTATTGACGATGCTCGGAGAAATGGATTCGTGTCAAAACCTTTGAAAGAACTCATTTTCACTGCCAGAACGGCTCTGGATCTAATAGACCAACTCTTAGCCTATGAACCATAAGTTGACCCTATCATTTCAAAGATAAATTGGTCCGAGGACGATCGTGGTAAGAGGCGTCGGATTAATCTGGATCTTAACCTTTAATTTCCTATAGAATTTCAGCTAACCAGGTACTATCTTCCAAACTCTTCTTCTACTGTTTAAGACATTGGGGACAATGTCTCATTTAGGTTTGGGGGAGTGAATTAGTTGATCAGTACCTTGTTTTTAGTTTGTGTATTGTTTTTATTTTTAGTCCAAAATTTTTCGAAAAATATAAAAAAATTGAAAATTTTCAAAAATTACAAAAAAAAAAAATGTGTTTTTGTGTTTTTATTTTGACTAAAAAGGGTGAAATTGGTGAGAGATAGCTGAGTAAGGAGTTCCCACTCCTGATACGTATCTCAAACCCATTTTCGAAACAAGTAAATTTTTGTTTATTTCCTTTTGAATTATTTAATTTGTGAATTCTCCATAATACTGACTAAAATAGATCTTCATATGCCCAGTTAGCAGATATTATCAACATGCATAGTAATATACGGACATGAGTTAAAATTGAAAACTTTGTAATATTCATTGCTCTAGTTTAATTGGAGGAAACATCTCAAAAAGCAATGGAGTAAAAAAAAAATCTGAGATCCGAGTTATTAAGTCTGTAAGGGTGTTTTTAACACCTAGTGCCCTAAAACCAACTGGTTTGGGAGTTACTGGCCCAAAGCTCGTTACATGGATCAAAGATGTTGCAAAAATATATATATCTGAAGTCTGAGTAATTAAGTCCGTAGGGGTGTCTTAACATCTGATGCCCTAAAGCCAACTGGTTTGGGAGTCACCGACCCAACACTCGCTACATAGATGGAAGATATTGTATATAAATAAAAAAAAATCAAAGAAAAAAATCAAAAAAATCCGAAAAATTATTCCATTGCTGCAAAATGGTGTGAATTCTGATAAAACCTTAGGACAAAAATATTACTCTCTTATCAACTGCACTTATGACTGTTGTGGGCAAAAATGAGTTGTTTAATATTTTGTTGGTTGTGTATATGGAGAATGGTAAATATAATCGGAGAATTTACTTATTCAGTAATTTAGAATGAAAGAAAACAACTAGTAACTTGGAGTAGAAGTTTCACCTGATTAGTCACTAACATCTTTATTCTCTTTTCGCTTGTCTTTTTGCTTTTGTGTGCATTAGTTTTATTATCTTTTTACTTTTGTAAAATGTTTGTGGGTATCGTTGCTGTAAGCCCTCACGAGACTATAACTCGTCCACTAGGGACACCTATGGGTTTAAAGGCTTGTTGCATTTGCTAAATGCAACCGTGATCCCTACGAAAGTGGCTTAGTTTAATTTTAATTGTTTCTTGTATTTTATTTTATTGTTTTGCTCGAGGACTAGCAAAATGTTAGGTTTGGGGGTGTGATGAGCAGAAAATATATCAATATTTACCGCCCCTTTTACTTAATATTTTGTTTAGTTTCTCGGGTTTGATGAACATTTTGATATGTTTTAGTTTATTTTGCAGATAAAATAATATTGGGACTTAATGAAATCATTTAGGACGAAATATGGGTCAAATAAGGGCAAACATTGGACTTGACATATTAATTTTGGAGATTGGAAACTTGAAAGGGCGTTTTAACGAAGTGCAGTTTTGGAAATTCCAGTTTTATGCATCTGTCGTAATTTGGGCATAACTTTTTACTCCGATATCGGATGGAGCTGAAAGACAAAATAATTTCTAATTCTGAAGATTTCATGCCCGAAATTGATGAACCATCCAGAAGTGTGTTGTGTGTAATTATTAAAGTCACTTTCAATCATTTTAAAAGCAAAAAATAAATTAATAAATAAATAATAAAAATTATCAAATCATCACCAAACATGATAAGAGATTAGTGGAGCAATTAATAATGGATTTGGTGGAGCAATTAGTGGAGCAATTAATAATTGATTTGGTGGATGATTTGATGGAGGCAAAATTTTGCCTATAAATACCAAGCCATTTCATTTGGAAAATATATACTTTCTTCTAAGGAATTCCTTAAGAATACTAAGAAGATTGTATCTTGTTTGTTTATTTATAGCTTTCAGTAATTAATTTCCGTTTTCACACTTTCTTTTCTTTACTTTTCAGTTTTTACTTTCCGCAATTTACTTTTACGCACAGTACTTTTCTTTCTTTAATTTTCAGTTTTTACTTTTCAGTAATGAGGAGGTAACTCCCCTTTGCTGGGGTAAAAGGTAAAACTTTTATTACTAATATTTAGATTAATCTCCCTTAATTATAATAAATAAATTAGTTAAAACCTAACTTAACGAGGATACCGCCATATTGGTAGGTTGGTAATTATTTAAATTGGTTTTAACCTGACTAAACTGGATACCGCCTGATTGGTCGGTTTGTAATTAATTATTAATTTGACTTAATCTGGATACCGCCTATATGGCTAGTTGGTAATTATCATGCAAAATTAATATATTATATTAAGGGAGATATCTAAAATAGATGTAATAAAAATTATCAAATCATCACCAAACATGATAAGAGATTAGTGGAGCAATTAATAATGGATTTGGTGGAGCAATTAGTGGAGCAATTAATAATGATTTGGTGGATGATTTGATGGAGGAAAAATTTTGCCTATAAATACCTAGCCATTTCATTTGTAAAATATATACTTTCTTCTATGGAATTCCTTAAGAATACTATGAAGATTGTATCTTGTTTGTTTATTTATAGCTTTCAGTAATTAATTTCCGTTTTCGCACTTTCTTTTCTTTACTTTTCAATTTTTACTTTCCGCAATTAACTTTTACGCACAGTACTTTTCTTTCTTTAATTTTCAGTTTTTACTTTTCAGTAATGAGGAGGTAACTCCCCTTTGCTGGGGTAAAAGGTAAAACTTTTATTACTAATATTTAGATTAATCTCCCTTAATTATAATAAATAAATTAGTTAAAACCTAACTTAACGAGGATACCGCCATATTGGTCAGTTGGTAATTATTTAAATTGGTTTTAACTTGACTAAACTGGATACCGCCCGATTGGTCGGTTGGTAATTAATTATTAATTTGACTTAATCTGGATACCGCCTATATGGCTGGTTGGTAATTATCATGCAAAGTTAATATATTATATTAAGGGAGATATCTAAAATAGATGTAATAAAAGTGGATCCTTTTACCTTATCATTTTCTTTTATTGTACTTTTACTTTATTTACTTTTCAGCAATTTACTTTTAGCATTTACTTTTCAGCAATTTACTTTCAGCAATTTACTTTCAGCATTTACTTTTCAGTAATTTACTTTCAGCATTTACTTTTTAGCATTTAATTTTCAGTATTTAATTTCAGCATTTACTTTCCGTCATTTACTTTTCAGCAATTTACTTTATGTCTTTTATTTTATTTAAGTTTTTACTAGCCCTAGTTATGTGTCGTAAGTAAGTTAGTTATCTGGGGTTGTGATGAATTCTAATATCACCGGTTTATAAGGGGTTATTTTATAGTTTGGGTAATTTAAAGGTTTACTTATTTAGTCTTAAGCTTAATGCTTCTTGTTGTCTGATCACCAATAAGATTGATGAGGTAAATCTAAAATAAACTTGACAAAGGAATTTTAGGTTTCAGCCATAGAATTAATAGCCCACGATCTTCCTTGAAGGTAGATAACTCTTTAATAGATTTCCTTACAGGATAGACATATACCTTTCGAGCGGGGGTAGCCATAATTGGAACTTAAACTTAATGAATCATGATAATTTGGTTGACATAGATATATGGCTCAATTGGGTTAAACTGGGTATTTGCGTCTGACCATCGACAGAGGCTTTTGCATAATTTCGTGTTACACGTTAGTAAACTGGTTTATTACACAAACATAAAATAACCACTTCATCTTTTAAAAGATATTAGAAAGATTCACAACCCTAGATCTTTGTGTCTTTTGTTATTTTCCTTAGTATTTTCTTTTATCTTTATATTTATTTATTTATTTTGTAAAACTACAATCAACCAAATCAATCAAGCAATCATTCTCTTCACCCTCAAATAGATATTTGTAAATAAATAGATTCAACAATTAATAACAACAATAGGAATTAAGTCCTCGTAGGATCGATATTTTTATACTACTTGAACGATACGTGCGCTTGCGTTATACGTGTGTGTTTACGCCGGTCACTTAGGTGTTAAGATTGATAGTTATGTCAGATCTTCTTCGAGTGAGACGAAGGAGGATGAAGTATATAAAGATTGGTCGTGTCAATGGTTGATTGAGGCTGGTATAGTTACCTTGGCTAGGCCATCCCAAGAGGTCCCTACCGAGGCCATACCACTGAGGACTTTACCAGTAGTTGGAGAGTCGAGCGAATTACCTAGTACAAGTGAACCTACTAATTTATTATCTAAGAATCCCGCTAGTCGAATGATCGAAAAACTACTAAGGGAACTAAGGTGCAAGTAAAGGTTTCCCGAATCTTTGGAACTAAGGGTACCTTTGTCGAGTGAGAGGAATGATTATAAAGTTCCGGGGTGGATAGGATTCTACGTGCGTCCATTCTCTGATGGGCTGAGGTTCCCTATACCAAGACTAGTTTGGGAGGTTCTGGATCATTTTGAGGTCGCTCCTTCTCAGTTGATCCTAATGCATAGAGGATTTTATTGTCGATTGAATGTATGTCAATCGTGTCGAGATTGAAATTCATGAGCTGTTGATTAGTTTCATCGTTGAGCCATTGGTAACGTGGGGACGAGATGGCTTCTTCAGTCGGTATTGCTGCTTCCATTCCAAATGCCAGTGTGAATGGGGTTTCGCCTGTTGAAGATCGAAATGTTGTCCTGTATGACCACAACACCCCTGGAAGTTCATCCGTCCAAGTGCCTTTTGCCTTCTCCAATCTTTTCTTCAAAGTATTCAGAATCATTTTGTTGGATGATTCGGCCTGGCCGTTCGCTTGTGGGAAGCGTGGGGTTGAAAAGCTCAATTTTATACCCCAATTCCTGCAGAAATCTAGAAAATAATGGCTGATGAATTGAGAGCCGTTGTCAGTCACGATTTCTCCTGGTATGCCAAAACGACAAATGATATTCTTCCAAACGAATGTTGTGCCTCCTTGTCGCGTATTCTAGCGAATGATTCAGCTTCGATCCACTTCGAGTAATAATCTGTCATCCCAAGCATGTAGACACGCTGGCCTGGCGCAGCTGGGAGTTTTCCTATGATGTCTATTCCCCACTTCATAAACGACCAATGAGATATAATGGGATTGATTTTTTCTGGTGGGAGATGTGGAACTGGAGCAAACCTTTGACACTTGTTGCACCTTTTAGTGAATTCAGTTGAGTCGGACCTCATTTTCAGCTAGTAGTATCCTGTCGAATGAGCTCGAAGAGCCATGCTCTTTTCACCGGAGAGGTTCCCACATTCTCCCTCCTGCAGCTCCGTCAACACATGCTGTGCTTCGTCGTGTATGAGGCACTTCAAGTAAGGTCCTAAAAGTGATCTTCTTAGCAGTTGACCTTCGAATATCGTGAACCTTGCAGACTGTATCTGGATATTTCTGGCTTGTATTCTGTCGTCTGGAAGCACACCCTCTTGCAAATACTTAACGATAGGTGACATCTAAGTGTCTACTGAATCGACAGATGCGACTATTATTTCTTTCTTCCAAATTGCCGGCCAGTTCAAATATACTACTGGTATTGTGTGTGGTTTGTCCCCTTCCATTATTGATCCAAGGGTGGCCAGAGCATCTTCTTGGGACTTGGGTTATGGTGAATTCTTCAAATGTCGATTGAATATCATTTACCTTTTTGTAAGTAGGATGCCATCTGTAACCCTCGGGCATGATAGGACCCATGGATCTGATTGACGATCAACTGAGAATCGGACTTCACTTCTATCTTCCTGACTCCTAGTTCTTTGGCTAAGGACAACCCTGTAATCAGTGCTTCGTACTCTGCCTTGTTGTTGGTAACTCTAAAACCGCACTTGATTGCTTGCTGTATAATGTCACCTTCCGGAGTAGTAATCATAATCCCAAGACCGCACCCCTTTTTGTTACTGGATCCGTCGATTGTGAGTTTCCAAGGATTTTTCAAATGAATAGAGCATACATCGGTTTCAGCTGCAGCAAGTAGGCCAGGAGTGAAGTCGGCCACGAAGTCCGCTAAAGCTTGAGATTTGATGGCGGTCCTAGGTATATATGATATATCATGTTCCCCAAGTTCGATTGCCCACTTCTTTAATCTCTCTGAAAGTTATGGTTTATGGAGTATGCTTCTCAAAGGATATGTCGTGTATACCGTGATTGGATGTCCCTGAAAGTAGGGTCTAGGCTTTCTCACAGTCGTAATTAGGGCGAATACCAACTTCTCCATTAACGGGTAACGTGATTCTACTCCCAGCAATCTTTACTTACGTAGTAGACTGGGAGTTGAGTTTATGCCTCATCTCTTATTAAAATTGCACTAACTGCGTGTTCTGATACTCCCAAGTAGAGATAGAGCCTCTCATTGTCGAGTGGCTTTGACAACAGAGGGGGAGTGGTAAGATATTGCTTTAGCCCTTTTAGCGCTTTTTCACAAGCGGGAGTCCACTCAAAGCTGTTGGCATTTTTTAAAGCTGAAAAGAACAGAAAACTTTTATCTGTGGATTTGGAGATGAACCTGTTTAGTACAGCAATCCTCCCCGCTAGTCGCATGACATCATTTGGGCTGGAAGGCGATGGGATGTCGATGATTGACTTGATCTGGTTCGGATTCACTTCTATCCCTCGTCGAGTGACTACGTATCCCAAGAATTTCCCTGAGGCAACACCAAACGCACACTTAGTAGGATTCAACTTCATTCCGTACCTGTCCATGATGTTGAAGGCTTCCTCCAGATGGTTGAGGTGCTTTTCCGATTAATAGACTTCACCAACATATCGTCTATGTAAACCTCCATTGTCTTCCCAATTTGACTGGCAAACATCTTATTGACCAGTCGTTGGTATGTTGCCCCTGTATTTTTTAAGCCGAACGACATAACCTTGTAGCAGTAAATTCCTCTGATAGTGACAAATGTGTCTTCTCTTGATCGTCAGGATGCTTGAGGATCTGGTAGTAGCCTGAATACGCATCCATAAAGCTCAACAACTCATGTCCAGCTGTAGCATCGACCATCGAGTCAATATGTGGTAGCGGGAATGAATCCTTTGGGCAAGCTTTATTCAGATCCATAAAGTCGATGCAGACTCTCCACTTTCCATTCTTTTTTCTCACAACGACAACATTGGCAAGCCATTCTGGAAACTGTACTTCCCTAACCACTCCATTCTGCAACAACTTCTGAACCTCTTCATCAATGATCTGATTCCTTTCATCGGTGAACTTCCTTCTTTTTTGCCTAACTGGGGTGTGGTCTGGATCCACATGCAATTCGTGAGTCATCGGCTCAAGGTCAATTCCAGTCATGTCCTTGTGAGACCATGCAAAACTGTTGTGTCGCTTCTTCAGGAATTCAACAAGGTCGGCTCTTAGTTTGGGATCCAAGTTAGCTCCAATAAGTGTCTTGTGATCTGCAAATTGAGGGTGAATCTGGACCTCATCGAGTTCCTCGAATTTTGGTGGTGTCGGTTCCGAACCACGAGATCCTTTCTCTAATTACTATGCCGACTCAGCTTTCGCATTCAAGGTCGTCTGATAGCGGCTTCTGGATGCAAATCTATCACCTTTAATCTCTTGAACCCCCATCTGGTTGGGAATTTAATAACTTGGTGGTAGGTGGATGAGACCATGAATCCACGGCCTGCCTATGATAATATTATAGGCTGATGGGCTATCTAAGACCAAAAACGTGGTCATTTTATTTACTCCTACTACGTAGACTGGGAGGGATATTTCTCCCATTGTGAATTTTTTCTCTCCACTAAACCCAATAAACACTGTCGTCCGCCTGTTTATTTTGTCCAACTCTGCTCCCATATCTGCGAGGGCTGTAGCGAAAATGATATTGGTTGAGAAGCTCATGTTGACCAACACTCGCTTGATCATAAAGTTTGCCACTTGCAGGGAGATGACCAAAGCGTCGTGGTGAGGATTTAAATTGTGTGAATCTCCGTCGTCTGAGAACTCCATAGTCAAATTGGTGAACATCTTCTCTACAGCCATTGTAGTATGAGAAATACTGCTAGTAAGAGCCCTCGAATGTCGTTTTTCCACCGAATATGAGATTCTGCTGATTTCTGATCCTCCCGAAATAACATTAACGGTGTTGTTGATTGGTGGCGGTGGAGTTGGAGTTTCTCCATGACCATCTCTCTCATCCCTTCGTGCCAAGGTTGCTTTCCCCTTTTCAGTGAGCAAATCTCTCAGAAATCCTTTGTTTAATAGTTCCAGGACCTCTAATCTCAGGGCTACACACTCTGCTATCGTGTGTCCGTAGTCTCGGTGGAATTCACACCACTTTCTAGTGTCTTTTTTGGTGGAGCCTTCTCTGGAACATGGAGGCCATTTCACTTCATTCCCCATCTTTTTAAGTACCGGTACCAATTCCCCCGGGGAAATTGTAAAGTTGTAGTCTAGGAGCCTGTGTTTGCTTACTGGCATTTCTTCTCAGTTTCTGTATGGCCTCAGTCGCCTGTCAATATCTTTGTAGAAAGGCCTTCGCTCTCCCCGTGATTGATTTCTCATTTCCCTATGAGAATGAGTAACCATACCGGGTGGCGTGGGAGCAACAGGCCTTCTATCAACCCATGTATTCGGAACGTCATCTCTTCTCTTATTTCTTTTATCATCTTCCCATCTTATTTCCACCTGGGCTCGTGCCATGGCTTGGTCCATGGTGTAGCATCGGAACTTGGTCCCTGTTGAACCGAGCCACGTAGCTCCGTAGAGATTCTCATCTTCTCTGCTGGATGGTATTGAGATCGTCTGAAGTCTTCTCTAGTTTGCATGAACTTGTCAGCCAGCTGCTGGTAGTGTAGTGATTTTAGGGGCTAAATCCGGTAACGCAGCGGAAACGGTGGAAAATCAAATTTTCCGATTTCAAAACTTTTTCTCGGATTCATTAAATAAAAATATTTATTTAATTACCCAATAATCAAATTATGAAATAAAATTCAATAAATCAAATTTGTATGAATTTACCAAATTGCCCTTACACTTGGTATTTTGTTCATTTTAGTCCGAAATTGTTCAAATCAATTTTGGATGATTCTAAAACATTTCTAAGATGAACTTAACATGTCCCAAATGTCAAAACACCAAGAGGCACACAAAACCCAATTTTTCTCATCATGGCCGAATGCACCATTTGGGGGGGGGGGGGGGGGGGGTTTGTGCATTTTGCAATTTCATGCTTCAAAACACATCAAGATGTAATCCAATCAACATGAAACTTTATATGCATCATATACACATCCAAATACACAACATAAATGAAAACCCCAAATTTGGATAAGGTCTTAAACCCTAATTTTTCAATTTCTTCAAATTAGACAAAACCAAATTGGTTAAATCAATTACTTTAATCATCATTCGTCCATCCAATTAAAGTCTCAACACAATGAAATAACTATAGATCAAATCTAGGTCATTTAAGAGTGGGTCAACAACTCTAGATTAGCAACAAAGTTTCCAAAACCATAAAAGAATACTTATAACTACACTAGTCACAAGCTTCCATCATCATACATGCTCAACACTTTCATCAAAGTTCCATTCACCAAAAACACAAAGAATAAAGAAAATAATAGCATAAGAACATCACAAGATGTAGCCTAGAACATAAGGAACAATTTCATCTCTAATAGCTAGTTAAGAAAACTTACTAAAATCCAAGCTTTTCTTTACTTTTCCTTTCTTCCTCTCAAGCTTCTCTTGTTCTCATTTAATGGAGTTTTGGTTAAAGTGTATTAGGTTATTTAACCAAATGAAAAAGAAAACAATATATACTTGTTGACAAAAAGCCCTTGACCGAAAATACACAAGCATATAATAGGAAATGTAATTTCAATTTCATTTGGTTTCAATTTGATCAACTTGTTAAATATCTAATAAACACTTTATAGATATTTTAATTAAGTCAACAAAGGCAACTTATCCATTTAATTCAAATATCCAAATGTTAAGATATTTATATTTTAATTAATTTAATCATTTAACAATTAAATAATTAATTAATTAATTAAATACAAATATATTAAATATATGTATTATATTTACATTAAATATCAAATACATATATTGATTTAGGATATTAGTCAAATATCTCAATTTGACAATTAATTAATGTGTATTTAAATTAATCAAGTATTAAATGTAAATACACAATAATTAAGGAAATGACTATCGGGTCCCTTAACATGTATTTTGCGTTTAACCTTTAAACGAATTTATAAATAATCAATTTTATTTATAAATGTTGCTCTAGTGCTCTACGAGTATATTTCATTATTGACACTCTCTAGATTCAGGCATATCCGTCACGAAATCCAATTTCGTGTCCATAATTTATCCACCCGTAAATTATGACGATCACGGATAAACTCGCCGAATCATACAGGTCGAGGTCATGGCAAATGTATAATAGGTATCGATATATCCCAGAGATATAGATGTAAACGTCAAATCTCTACGGGGATTATCCAGTCGACTATCTATTGGCAATCTCAAAAAGAATGTTTAGAACTAGTTTCTAAACTGTACCACACGGGCCCATGGTTTTAATCTAATTGGTAATCATGTGGACTATCTATGCTCTGATACACATATCTGACTGACCATATCTTGATAGACATAGGACACCCTGCGGATCTATCAACGGGTTTACTATACTGACCAAGTAGTGTAAACCTTGACCAGGAACTGTCTGAGAATGACAACGTCATGATACTACTCAATGTCAGTTGTGACGCTTTTGCAACAGTACCATGACTAATCATTCTAAGGTCATTACGTCTTTACCATATTAAAAGATACATTATATTATAGAAACTGTATATATTATACATAATAATAATGTTTTACAGAAGTATTCATAAAGAAATACAACCGAGAATTGGCGTTCTGAGCACCAACCCAATAAAATCTCCCACTTGCTCTAGTGTCAATAACGATTGTATCTAATACCCATCGAATCCACGTGTTTATCAAACAACTTCGGAGGTATGGCTTTCGTCAGCGGGTCTGCTACATTATCTTCACTCGGAACCTTGCACACGACAATATCCCCTCGCGACACAATCTCTCGAATGATGTGGTACTTGTGTTCCACATGCTTCGACTTCTGATGCGCCCTCGGTTCCTTTGCTTGCGCAATGGCTCCAGTATTATCACAGTATAACGGAATCGCATTCTCGATACTTGGGACAACTCCCAATTCTAAGACAAAATTCTTTATCCACACAGCCTCTTTTGCAGCTTCAGAAGCTGCAATATATTCCGCCTCAGTGGTCGAATCTGCAGTTGATCCCTGTTTGGAACTCTTCCAACAAACTCCACCTCCGTTAAGGGTAAATACAAATCCATATGTAGACTTTCTATCATCGGGATCCGATTGTAAATCGGAATCCGTATACCCGTTAACTTGCAGTTCATTTCCTCCATAAATTATTAACTTATCCTTAGTACCTTTAAGATACTTGAGGATATGTTTAATGGCCATCCAATGGTCATTACCTGGATTGGACTGATATCGACTAGTTACGCTAACAGCGAAACTGATATCAGGCCTCGTACATAACATGTCATACATTAGGCTACCCAAACACGAAGCATAAGGTTGGTTAGACATTCTAACCTTCTCATCTTCTGTTTGTGGACTCATCTTCTTTGAAAGAAGTATCCCATGTCTGAACGGTATGTTTGCTGTCTTACAGTTACCAAAATTATATCGTTCCAAGATCTTATCTATGTATGTTGATTGGGACAACCCAATCAGCCTCCTTTGTCTATCTCTATAGAGTTTTATCCCTAAAACATAGGAAGCTTCTCCCAGGTCCTTCATGGAGAAATTCTTACAGAGGTACGCTTTTACGCCTTGTAACATACCTAAATCATTCCCAATGATTAGGATGTCATCAACATATATGACTAAAAATATGACCATGCTCCCACTGACCTTCTGATACACACATGATTCTTCTGAATTCTTGAGAAAACCAGACGATCTAATAATCTCGTCGAATCGAAGATTCCAACTTCGTGAAGCTTGTTTAAGTCCATAAATGGACTTCTTAAGCTTACATACCATGCCCGAGTTTTCGCTGGACGTAAAACCTTCCGGCTGTTCCATATAGATTTCTTCATCAAGAAATCCATTTAGAAAAGCCGTTTTGACATCCATTTGCCAAATCTCGTAGTCATGATACGCACCTATAGAAAGCAAAATCCGAATAGACTTAAGCATTGTTACCGGCGAAAAAGTTTCATCGTAGTCGACGCCAGGTCGCTGCGAGTAACCGTTTGCTACCAGTCGGACCTTGTAAGTCTCAACCTAACCATCAGGCCCGCGCTTCCTTTTGTAAACCCATTTACAACCAATAGGAACAATTCCTTCAGGAAGCGGAACCAAGTCCCAAACTTGATTCTCATGCATTGAGTCTATCTCGGATTTCATGGCACATTGCCATTTCACAGAGTCGATGTCCAACATCGATTCTCTATAGGTGAAAGGATCTGTCTTTTCAACTAAGAGAACATCCAGACTCTTTTCTTGTATCAAATACAAGCGTTCAGGAGGTCTAGATACCCTTTTCGACCTACGGAGTGTGTGTGTTGAAGGTCCTTCATCTACTTGAACTTCAGGTTCCTCGTTAGTTCGTGTTTTTAGGTTGGACTTCATCAAGCTCAACCTGTCTATGATTACCACCTCCTGACAAAAATTCTACTTCTAGAAATTTTACGAAGCGAGCTACGAACACATTTCGATGCTCGGTATCATAGAACAGATACCCCCTCGTATTCGAAGGATATCCGACAAACCTAAACTTTTGCCCTCGAGGCGAAAGCTTATCTTGCTGAGTCACCCTGACATAGGCAGGACAACCCCAAACCTTAATATAATTAATATTTAGTCTCCTACCGAACCATATCTGATACGGAGTCATATGAACAGCTTTTGAAGGAATCTTGTTCAAAAGATGTGCAGCTGTTATAAGAGAGTAGCCCCATAGGGAAAATCTGTGAAACTCAACATTGATCGGACCATATCCAATAAAGTCTGATTTCTCCTCTTGGACACTCCATTGTGCTGTGGAGTACCTGGAGGAGTATATTGAGTGAGAATCCCATTCTCCTTCATATAATCCATGAACTCACCACTCATATATTCGCCGCCTCGATCAGATCGAAGTTATGTACTATATTGACCAGTTTGTTTTTCTACTTCATTTCAGAACTCTTTGAACTTTTCAAAGGTTCCCGATTTAAGTCGCATCAAATAGACATAACCGTACCATGACAGATCATCGGTAAAGGTAACGAAGTATGAATAACCACTGTGAGCAGTCTGACTTAGTGGACCACATACATAAGAATGTACGAGTTCCAGTAAGTTAGTGGCGCGGTGTCCAACACCAGAAAATGGGGCTTTGGTCATCTTACCCTGAATACAGGATTCATAAGTTGGATAGGATTCAATGGTAAGATTTGGTATCAAACCATTCCTAACCAATTGGGTAAGGCGTTTAACGCCTATGTGACCCAGCTGCATATGACAAAGTTCAGTATTATTAATTACATGTAAACTACGTTTATTAACTCCAGTATTTAAAATATCTTTTGAAGTTTGCAATGTATAATGACCATGCTGTTTTGGACAACAAAGGATCTGAATATTATTTCTATCATATAAATATAAAGAACTGTTCTTAATATTAATACAAAAGCCTTTTGTATCCAATACAAAAGTGATATAATATTTGCTACACATCCTGGTACAAAATGGCATTCATTTAACAAAAGTGTCCCATTCGGTAATGAGATCTCGCATACTCCCACTGCAATTGCATCCAGTGAGTCACCACTCCCGAATCGCAACTGCATCTCTCCAGGCTTCAGTCTTCTAATTTCCTTCAGCACCTACAACGAATTGTAAATGTGAATGGGACAAGAAGAATCTAAAATCCAGTTGGATGTAACGGCTTCACAAGCCAAAGATATATCAATAACTAAAAAAATAAATGTACCTGATGTAGATGCTCTCTCCCTCCTCAGCTGGGCGATGTAGTCAGGATAGTTCCTTTTCCAGTGCCCGACTTTGCTGCAGTGATGGCACTTGTCTTCAAAAGCTCTTTTGGGCTTAGCTATCTTTACCTGCGGTTGAGGACCAAAACCCTTATTCTTCTTCCCTTTCTTCTTATTTCCCTTTGGCCAGGCCTGGGAATAAGCGGAAAGAGAAGTGGGTCTAGGAGGGCGATTGGTACTCCATTCTTAAGGTCCTCCTCCGCCGTGAGTAACATCCTATGTAACTCATTGTAGGTACAGATAGTCCCGTTCATGTTAAAATACATCACGAACTGGCGATATGAAGCTGGGAGAGAACCAAGAATGACACTCCTACCGAGAATGTCATTTTTTAATAAGATTATGTTTCCTCAATTGATCGATCAAATTGATCATTTGAAGAACATGCGGGCTTATAGCTTGCCCCTCATCCAACCGCGCATGGAACAGTTCCATTGCGACTTTGTGAACAATCACTTGTTCTTGGTTCTCAAATGACTGTCTCAATCGAGTCATCATTGGTATAGGCAACTAACATGCCATAATACTGTTTCTTGAGTCCCGGAGACAGTGAACTAAGGATGTATGATTTAACTCTTAAATCATCATTCTTCCAAGTTTCAAAAACTTGGTGTTCCTCCTCCGTAGCATCCGCACCAACATCAAGGTGCAACAGACCCTCAAGAACATATCCCAGTTTCTCAGAATCGAGGACAATCCTCAAATCCAAGTCCCAGTCAGCGAAGTTTTCAGCACTTTTGAGTTTGTTCGCATCAAGCATACGCATAAAATGATTCGTGGATGGTGCCGCCATCGTAAATCTATCATATAGATCACGAAAAATGGTTAACAAAATTTAAGCAGTTTCATATAATATCAAAAGCATAAACTAGATCATGGATTTTTAATCTAAAAATGCCTTCCCACTAAATCATGCAATACTGTAATCCCCAAACAGAATACAAAGATTTAATAATTAAATTAAATACAAATAGTGAAAAGTGGATCCCGTGAATATATTTCAGCTCACAGCAAAGGCACGGTCTCGCCTACGTATATTCATCAGGTAGACAACTCTTTTGTCAATCATTCACTAATGACTCCTGGGTTTCTGGTCCTGGTCGTTTCTCGTTGTCGCTGCGAAGGCAGGCCCACAAGGAGATGTACCAAGGTTAAACTCGTCAATGATAAATTCAAGTTACTTACGTAATCCTGACAGCTAGGGCACGTTCAGAATTCCGCTTTCGCTTGAATTTATCTAGTATCTAATATAAATCTGGTATAAATAAATCTATATCGGCTACACCCTCACAGCAGAGGCACAGTCTGGGATGTAGTCACAGAGAAATATTCATAAACCGTATTGACAAAACGGACCACATAACATGCATCAAATACATAATTACATTAAAACCTTATTAATTAGGGATTTTCCGCTAAGTGTCATACACCCTAAATATATTCAAATTAGATTATAACAAGCATGTATAAAGTCAAGAAAACATGATTAAATATTGATTTAATTAAGGCTAATCATTTTAGGGGGCCTAGAATCAGACTCGCTCTGATACCATTTTGTAGGGATTTTAGGGGCTAAATCCGGTAACGCAGCGGAAATGGTGGAAAATCAAATTTTCCGATTTCAAAACTTTTTCTCGGATTCATTAAATAAACATATTTATTTAATTACCCAAAAATCAAATTATGATATAAAATTCAATAAATCAAATTTATGTGAATTTACCAAATTGCCCTTACACTTGGTATTTTGTTCATTTTAGTCCGAAATTGTTCAAATCAATTTTGGATGATTCTAAATCATTTCTAAGATGAACTTAACATGTCCCAGATGTCAAAACACCAAAGGCAACACAAAATCCAATTTTTCTCATCATGGCCGAATGCACCATTTGGGGGGGGGGGGGGGGTTTGTGTATTTTGCAATTCCATGCTTCAAAACATATCAAGATGTAATCCAATCAATATGAAACTTTATATGCATCATATAAACATCCAAATACACAACATAAATGAAAAACCCCAAATTTGGATAATGTCTTAAACCCTAATTTTCAATTTCTTCAAATTGGACAAATTAGACCAAATTGTTTAAATCAATTACTTTAATCATCATTCTTCCATCCAATTAAAGTCTCAACACAATGAAATAACTATAGATCAAATCTAGGTCATTTAAGAGTGGGTCAACAACTCTAGATTAGCAACAAAGTTTCCAAAACCATAAAAGAATACTTATAACTACACTAGTCACAAGCTTCCATCATCATGCATGTTCAACACTTTCATCAAAGTTCCATTCACCAAAAACACAAAGAATAAAGAAAATAATAGCATAAGAACATCACAAGATGTAGCCTAGAACATAAGGAACAATTTCCTCTCTAATAGCAAGTTAAGAAAACTTACTAAAATCCAAGCTTTTCTTTACTTTTCCTTTCTTCCTCTCAAGCTTCTCTTGTTCTCATTTAATGGAGTTTTGGTTAAAGTGTATTAGGTTATTTACCAAATGAAAGAGAAAACAATATATACTTGTTGAGAAAAAACCCTTGGCCGAAAATACACAAGCATATATTAGGAAATGTAATTTCAATTTCATTTGGTTTCAATTTGATCAACTTGTTAAATATCTAATAAACACTTTATAGATATTTTAATTAAGTCAACAAAGGCAACTTATCCATTTAATTCAAATATCCAAATGTTAAGATATTTATATTTTAATTAATTTAATCATTTAACAATTAAATAATTAATTAATTAATTAAATACAAATATATTAAATATATGTATTATATTTACATTAAATATCAAATACATATATTGATTTAGGATATTAGTCAAATATCTCAATTTGACAATTAATTAATGTGTATTTAAATTAATCAAGTATTAAATGTAAATACACAATAATTAAGGAAATGACTATCGGGTCCCTTAACATGTATTTTGCGTTTAACCTTTAAACGAATTATAAATAATCAATATTATTTATAAATGTTGCTCTAGTGCTCTACGAGTATATTTCATTATTGAGACTCTCTAGATTCAGGCATATCCGTCACGAAATCCAATTTCGTGTCCATAATTTATCCACCCGTAAATTATGACGATCACGGATAAACTCGCCGAATCATACAGGTCGAGGTCATGGCAAATGTATAATAGGTATCCGGATATATCCCAGAGATATAGATGTAAACGTCAAATCTCGACGGGGATTATCCAGTCGACTATTCTATTGGCAATCTCAAAAAGAATGTTTAGAACTAGTTTCTAAACTGTACCACGGGCCCATGGTTTTAATCTGATTGGTAATCATGTGGACTATCTATGCTCTGATACACATAATTGACTGATCATATCTTGATAGACATAGGACACCCTGAGGATCTATCTACACCTAACGAACAGGCGGAGGTCTGATCTAAATAGATCGGTGATATGACTACCATCTAAGTGTAGAAGATGTCTCATGTGCCCACAATGGCATCTCAAGTCTAAGAATCACAAGTGCTAATCAACCCGAGAAGATTCTTATTGACGTTGGTGTACCATCTATTAAGAATCTTCGGTGAGTCGTTCAGTGTTTATCCGCTATAAACACTCACTCGTCTATACCAGTCTCCAAGACTGATGGTTCATTGAGAAACCATTGGAATCATATATTCCAGTATACGACATGTACCAGTCTCAACGAGTTTACTATACTGACCAAGTAGCGTAAACCTGACCAGGAACTATCTGAGAATGACAACGTCATGATACTACTCAATGTTAGCTGCGACGCTTTTGCAACAGTACCATTACTAATCATTCTAAAGTCATTGCGTCTTTAACATATTAAAAGATACATTATATTATAGAAACTACATATATTATTCATAATAATAATGTTTTACAGAATTATTCATAAAGAAATACAATCGGGAATTGGCGCTCTGAGCACCAACCCCAACAGGTAGGACTCGATCGATCTGTAGGGCAGGTTAATGAACCAAGTGAGGGCAGGCCCGACCAATTTTCCCCAAAGCATCTGCACATTCCAGCTTCCCATTGGTTTGGGGATAAGCCAATCGACATCATCTTGAACTTGTAGTGTATTACGTGGTCATCTGGATCGGTGGACCCATCATATAACTGTTAGACAGTTATGACCCATAGCGTCACTATTTGTAAAAGACATTGTGTTTTTGTACAAATTAATTATGTAGCAATGGAAATTGCCTTTTATCATTTCGTAATTAGATTACTTAAATGTGTGAATAATGAAAGTCGTTATGATTAGTTCCGGATTGAGATGATATGAGACAATATCAATCCACGACTGTTTAATCATTAAATATCCCTAGTCGTAGTATTATCGAGACTGGACATCGGTAATACGGAATAGACTAGTATCGCACTTGTGCATGTTATGGAAGCGTAACAACATAGTTCTCATATATTTAAGTATTGGATACTTATGCAAGTGTGGTAGGAGGTTGTGTTTTACCGATGGGTACGGAAAACAGCTTCGCTCTGGATAGACCCCACGGAATCCCATTGACTATGTGTCAATGGGAGTCCGCATCAGGGTAGGTGTATTTGGTCTTAACCTGAGACTTGCATCGCTAGTACTTGCGACAATCAATACGTTTTGGTTTTGGTCGTCCAGGACTTTAACAGGTTTTATGTACACCTCTTCTGGGTTTATTGAGAATCGTAGTGTATTGGGTGTGATGTCAAGACAGAAGTATCACTTTAGGTATATGGAGATGATGGTCACGCAGGAATACAAAAATGGTTCTCTAAAAGGTTGCAACCGTCGGGATAATATGACTAGGTCATGATTATCCGATAATAAAGAGACTAGTTGCTAGTGATCCGATATATGCTTCGTACGGGGCAGACACTGTTCCAACCCCAGGCCTTGCATGTGACATCAGATACTGGATCACGAGATACGCAATACTACGTATACTACGCCTGACATAGATTATATATTCCATTAAGAATATTTCTGGAGAATTGGGTAGGCATGGCGCTTTGCTAGAAGCCAACCTTGTCTCGTAAATCGGTAAGAACGTAGTACAAGGTAAGAACATGTTCGGATAGTCCGACGACCGAATTTACTACCAACATATCCAGGGATCTCTTGGGTCGCTTCCCGAAGATTCACCGATGACGTATGATTCAAACTTTATTAATCTGGGATTAATAGCGGAGAGTCTTTATTTGGGATAAAGTACTATTTGAAGATAGAGAACGATTAATTTGGAATTAATTGATAAAATAATATATTCGATATATTATACGAAATTGGATTTCGACGCGGAATTAAAATTAGATTTTAATTCGGGCTAACGAATTGATTTAGAATTAATTCGCAAGTGATGTGAATAGTAATTTTGCTAGGCATGATTATTTAATTAAATTTGATTTAATTACGACGCAACGGAAAATTCGTTAATTCGGAATTAACGAAACCGAGCCCGGAATGTGTTTGCGACGCCACTCTGATTTTGAATCAAGTGCAGCCGCAAGTCACATCGCGAGTCACATCACTTGTCACTTTAATGATAGATGTCAAGTCACCTTTTTGGTGTGTGACATGTAGTCAGTATTCATGATGTTGGTTGGTGTGGGCATTTAATGCCATTTTGGTGCCAAAAATTGGTGTTGACTTTTGGAAATCATTTACCAAATTTTGGTATAGCTTTTTCATTATTGTTTTTAAGAAAAACAAGTTGAAAAACAAAACAAACTCTCTCTCCCAAAACAAGCAAAAACCGTGACTCTCCAAGGAAGAAAGGGATTTGTTTTCATTCATCTTTTGCTAGCACATTCAAGGAATCCATACAAGGTGATAGGGAAACCGAACTAAGAGCTTGGGGTCCATTGGAAGCTTGGAGCTTGTTCATCTTCAACAACAAATCTTGCATTGGCCGAAACTTGGAAGCAAGGAGTAAAAATTTTGTTGATCATCACATCCAAAGCCGATCAATGTAAGTGTGTTTCTGCCACTCTTCTTTGTGTATTCATTCAATTTCTATGCTTATATTGATCTTGAGACCACCCTAGAAACCAATAATGGTATCATGGAGCAAGGTTTAAGCATGAAAGTGATTAGGGTAAAATTTTGGGAAATTGATTTTGAGCATGTTTTGACTAAATTACTTGTTTGAGCATGCTTGTATATGGATGACTTGGAGTTATTTATGATCAATTTCAGGAAAAATTAATTGGATCAATTTTTCCCTTTAATCTTGGCTTGGCCGAGAGTTTGGTACCCTTTTATGGCATGGTATTTTTTGTTTGTTTGATCATTGGATGACTTGAAACAATTGGGTAATGTTGATTTAAAATTCAATCGGATTGAAAACGAAATCGGACAAATAAAACCCACTAATGCCGTGAGCTATTGAGCATGTAATGAGATGATTTTTTGAATCAATTATGTTGGACATAAGTTGAGAAAAATAAGCATGATTAATGGATTAGATTAGTATTTTGGAAATGTTAATTTAATAGATTAATCATGGCTAAACACTTTGGTTTATTAAATTATGTATTTTGGAAAATTGGAATTTAATAAATTGGGCTTGATTTTGAATTGGGCTTGTAATTGTTGTATTTGGGCCTTATGGACTTGGTTGGGCCAAATGGATTGGATCCATATTGGGCCTAAATCATTCTATTAAGTCCAAATATAATAAATGGGCTTTAAATGTTTAATTGGGCCTAATGGGCCAAAATTGGTTTCTTGGCAAATAAGGGTGATTCCTTACTTGGGCCTTGGTATTTGGGTTTGACCCATATTGACCAAAGCCCGTGCCTTATGAAATCAATTGAAAGCCCATTGGACTTTTAATTAAACAACATTGGATGTTAATTGGGCTTTGAGACCCATTTAGATTAGATTTGGAATCTAAGTCGTTAAAGCGCATTAAAAAGTGTAGATATTTAATTTGGAATTAGATGAATGAATTAGTATTGAATACGAATTAAATTAGATTTAAAGAGTAGTTTGATATAATTCAAGAATTCGTACTTTGAGTACTTATTCATAAACAAGTTGGACTCGCGCAAATCAAATCATTTTTTGAACATTGGATGATCACTAATATTCAAAGATTAATTAATTTGATTAGATTGATTGAATAACATGCTTGAATGAATACATGGATGTGATGAATGAATAGCGTATATCGGATGGATATTAGAAGGGAAAGGACAATTTTAGAAATTGTTGTAAATTTAAAATTTATAAATTGGACCTGCGTGTCCAGCCTTCTCTCTTTATTGATTCTTTGTATTCTCTTCTCACCTAATTCCCCTAAATGTTAATGAGGTTTCTATTATTGTATTATGTAATTGGGTAGCAGTTGAATAGTGCTAGCCGGAGAGAGGAAATGGAGTGATTTGTTCAAGGAATAAGTTGTTAAATATCCATCTGCATATCGTTATTAATTTACTTTCCGCGCCTTATTATGCTTTTAGAATACATGCTTAAGGGTGTATGATGAGACCTAACAAAGATAATAAATTGGTTGCCAATTTTCGCGAAAAACCCTCAAAACATATTAAGCGTTTTCCTTCCATTGAGTGATTCTTACTCAAGATCCAAAATTGGCATTGGTTTGTTGGCCAAAGTCAAGACCTTTGTCAATTACGGATGTGTTTGAATCATGAAAGCATTGTTACATATCGGTGTCTTGTCCAAGTCGTGATTTGTTGGCCAAAGTCAAGATCACTTCTTGTCCATCGACATTGATCACAAAGCTTTCCAAGGTCAATGGGACCCGCTTAACAGGAATCATTAAGCTTGTTGTGCCAAAGCCAAGGCTGAGTTGATTCAGAGGAAAAAGGTTAGGAAAATATATTGGATATATTGGCATATATATTGTATATATGTTTCGGACTTGGAGGTCCACCTACCGGATCTAGGAATTGGATGAGATCCAATTGATCTTCGAGATCTACCTAGTTAAATATCATACATCTTATTGGCCAAAGTCAAGGTTGTGTGTTATTTAACGGGATCCTAGCCCACTAGGAAACTAGGTTTCCCGAGTACTCAACAGAGGGTTAGAGGCTCGCCGAAAAATAGTGGGAGGCTATTATTGAATTTGCAATTTCGTTCAAATACTTAGCTTTACGCGCTTTCAAATTATTTCGTCAAAATTATTTCATTAGTTGGACTAATATTGTATTATTTTTCTTGTAACAGTTAGACTGTACCCTACATTATTAATTGGATAATTAGATTATCGCAGTTAAAATGACTGGAAAGAACAGTGTCCGGGACATCATCATGGGCGATAATGTCTTCAACGGCACTAACTCTTCCGATTGGGATATGAATCTAAGGATAGTCCTTGGAACCGAGAGGCTGCTATATACTATAGAGATACCTCTTGGGCCTAAGCCCAGATCTGATCGGTTGCTCGAGCTAGATCTTTGGAAGACACATAGTGATGACAATGCAACTTCTCAATCTATCATGCTTGCTGCTATGACTCATCAATTCCGTCGATAGAACAAGGGATTGGATCCCTATAACATGTTGGCGAAGTTGAATGATCTACACCGATCTAATCTTAGATCACAGAGATATGAGTTACAGAAGAAGCTCTTCCGCGCTCGGATGTCGGAGGGTACATCTGTTGAACAACATGTAACACAGATGATTGCCGATATCGAGCAGCTTGGTGAGATGGGCATAGTCTTCGAGGCAAAGACTTCAATAGATTTGATCTTACAGTCTCTCCCCGACACTTGGAGTGGGTTCATCATGAACTATAACATGTTGAACCAAGACCAAACTCTTGGAGAGTTATTGTCCACTATGCGCGAGGCAGAAAATGTGCTTGTTAAGGGCAAGAAGCGCGAGGCGAACTTCGCTTCTACATCTCAGTCTTCGAGGGCTTGGCCCAAGGCGATTGAAGGTGTGAAGAAGAAGAAGCATAAGACGAAAGGCAAGGCCAACTCGTCAAAGGCTTCTGGGAAGCCAAAGGACAGGTCTCAGGATGTATGCCTCCAGTGTGGCAAGCGGGGTCACTGGAAGCGTGACTTGTTGGGGTTGGTGCTCAGAGCGCCAATTCCCGGTTGTATTTCTGTTAAATACTTCTGTAAAACATTATTATTATGAATAATATATGCAGTTTCTATAATATAATCTATCTTTCTATATGGTAAAGATGTAATGACCTTAGAATGATTAGTCATGATACAGTTGCAAAAGCGTCGCAACGGACATTGAGATGTATCATGACGTTGTCATTCTCAGACAGTTCCTGGTCAAGGTTTACACTACTTGGTTAGTATAGTAAACCCGTTGAGACCGGTACATGTCGTATACTGGAATATATGATTCCAATGGTTTCTCAATGAACCATTAGTCTTGGAGACTAGTATAGACGTGTATGTGTTTATAGCGGATAAACACTGAACGACTCACCGAAGATTCTTAATGGATGGTACACTAGCGTCAATAAGAATCTTCTTGGGTTGAGTAGCACTTGTGATTCTTAGACTTGAGATGCCATTGTGGGCACATGAGACATCTTCTACACTTAGACGGCAGTCACGTCACCGATCTATTTAGATCAGACCTCCGCATGTTCGTTGGGTGTAGATAGATCCTCAGGGTGTCCTATGTGTATCAAGATAGGATCCGTCAGTTCTGTGTATCAGATCATAGGTAGTCCATATGATTAGCAATCAGATAAAACCATGGGCCCGTGGTAAAGTTTAGAAGCTAGTTCTAAACATTCTTTTTGAGATTGCTAATAGAATAGTCGACTGGATAATCCCGATAGAGATTTGACGTTTATCTATGTCTCTGGGATTTATCCGGATACCTGTGACGGAGGAATTATACATTTGCGATGACCTCGACCTGTATGGTTCAGCGAGATTATCTGTGATCGTCATAATCTACGGGTGGATAGATTATGGACACGAAATTAGATTTTGTGACGGATATACCTGAACCTAGAGAGTCTCAATAATGAAACATACTCGTTGAGCACTAGAGCAACATAAATAAATAATATTGATTATTTATAAAGTCGTTTAATGGTTAAACGCAAGATACATGCTAAAGAGACTAGATAGTCATTTCCTTAATTATTGTGTATTTACATTTAATACTTGATTAATTTAAATACACATTAATTAATAGTCAAAATGAGTTATTTGACTTATTTCCTAAATGAATATATTTTTTAATATTTAATGTAAATATTATACATATATTTAATATATTTGTATTTGATTAATTAATTAATTATTTAATTGTTAAATGATTAAATTAATTAAAAATAAATATCTTATGTTAGGATATTTAAAGTAAATGACATTAGTTGCATTTGTTGACCAAAATAAATATCTAATAAAGTTGTTTATAAGATATTTGTCCAAGTTGACCAAATGAATTTGAAATGAAATTGAAATTAATTTCCTTGTTGTTGCCTTAGTCATTTTCGGCAAAGGCCAAATGAAACAAGTATAATTGATTTTCATTTCATGATACACTTAACCTAATACACTTTATCAAAATAAACACCATTGAAGAAACTAAAGAAGCTGAGAAGAAAGAAAGAAAGATTAAAGGAAAGCTTGATTTTAGTAAGTTTTTTCCAACTTACTATTAGTAAGGAAATTGTTCCTTAGGATCTAGGCTTAAATATATGATTCCTTAGGTTATTTCCTTTTGTTCTTTGTGGTTTTGTTGATGGAAGTTTTGGTGAAGGTGTAAAGCATGTATGATGAAGGAAGTTTGTAACTAGTGTAGTTGTAAACATTCTTTTAAGGTTTATGAAACCATGTTGCTAATCTAGAGTTATTGACCCACTCTTAAATGACCTAGATTTGATCTTGAGTTGTTCATTGTGTTGAGACTTGGATTGGATGGAAGAATGATGATTGAAGTAATTGATTTAATGTATTGGTCTAATTTGTCCAATTTGTGGAAATTGAAAAATTAGGGTTCTTAACTAATTCCAAATTTGGGGGTTTTCATATATGTTGTGTATTTATGTGTGTATATGATGCATATAAATTTTCATGTTGATTGGATATCATTTGGATGTGTCTTGAAGCATGAAAGTGCAAAATGCACAAAATTGAACCCAAGTGAGGCTCACGGCCTTGATAAGGAAAATTGGGGATTTTGGTTGCTTTGGTGTTTTGATGTTTTGAACATCATAAGTTCATCTTAGAAATTATTTAGAATCATTCAAAATTGATTGGATCAATTTCGGACTAAAACGGACAAAAATACAAAGCAAGGGTATTTCGGTAAATTCACTTAAAATTGTTTTATTGAATTTATTTTCATAATTTGATTATTGGAATATTAAATAAATATGTTTATTTAATTAATCCGAGAAAAAGTTTTGAAATCTGAAAATTGGATTTTCACCGCTTCCGCTGCGTTACCGGATTCACCCCCTAAATAACCCCTTCATGACTGTCGTGAGTACAAGGCACTCCAGAAGGAGATAAAGGCGGGCAAGGCCCGGCCTCAGGTATGTTTGTTATAGAAATAAACATGACTACTTCTAGTTTTAAAAATTGAATTTTTGATTCTAGTTGTGGTACTCACATTTGTACTGATGCGCAGGATCTGCGGATTAGTAGAAAACTGGCTTCAGGAGAGATTGACCTCCGTGTTGGAAATGAGACTCCATTCGTCGTTTTGGCCGTTGGCACTTTTGTTTTAGAACTGCCCTCGGGGCATGTACTTGAACTTACAAACTGTTATTTTGTACCTAGTTTGACTAGGAATATAATTTCTATATCTATGTTAACCCAATGTGGGTACACTTTTGTATTTAGAAACACTGGGTGTTTTATGTATAAAAATTATATAGAAATTTGCACAGGTGATGCAAATAATGGTCTTTATATTTTGAATATAAATCAATCTCAAAATTTAACAAACAAAAGGCTTAAAGTAAGTTATAAAGATGAAACTTATATGTGGCATTGTCGTCTGGGACACATAAATAAGACTCGCATATCCACACTTTCGAAGAGTGGGTACTTGGACGGATTTGATCCAAATTCATATGACGTCTGTGAATCTTGTTTATTAGGCAAAATGCCTAAATCACCTTTTAGCGGTAAAGGTATACGCGCCACCGAACTGTTAGCCCTTGTTCATAGTGACGTTTATGGGCCCATGTCTAGCCAGGCTAGAGGTGGATATGAATACTTCGTAATCTTTATGGATGATGCATCGCGTTATGGTTATGTGTATCTTATGACACATAAGTCGGAAACTTTTGAGAAATTCAAAGAGTTTCGACACGAAGTTGAAAAACAGACCGGTAAAAGTATTAAGACATTACGGTCGGACCGTGGTTGCGAATACTTGAGCAATGAGTTTCTTGACTACTTGAAAGTATTAAGACATTACGGTCGGACCGTGGTGGCGAATACTCCTCCTGGAACACCGCAATTAAACGCTGTGTCTGAACGGAGAAACCGAACTTTGTTAGACATGGTAAGGTCTATGATGAGTCGCACTGAGCTACCTATTTCCTTCTGGGGATATGCATTAAACAGTGCAATACTTATTTTGAATAAGGTTCCGTCAAAGTCTGTTCAACAGACTCCGTATGAGATATGGACAGGAAAGAAACCGGGTTTCTCATTCCTGAAGATTTGCGGTTGCTGGGCATACGTCAAACGTTTGGAAGGTACCAAACTTGAACCCAAATCGGATAAATGCCTTTTTGTAGGGTATCCTAGGGAAACCAAAGGATATTACTTCTATCGCCCACGAGAGAACAAAGTTTTTACTGCTCTACATGCGGTTTTCCTTGAGAATGAATTCCTAAATACAGTGATAACTGGGAGGAAAATAGTACTCGATGAAAATCGAAGTGATATTGCTCCTGGCATAGAATCCTCAACGGAACATGAACAGTTCATCATGGATGAAGTTGTACCACAATCTTCGATTACACAAGGACCACGTAGATCAGAGAGAGTCAGAAAACAACCTGAGAGGTATGGGTTTCTGATCTCACCTCATATGGATATCAATCTCATTGAGGAAGACGAGCCGGCTACGTATGAGGAAGCGATACAAGGTATCAACACCGGTATATGGCAAGATGCCGTGAGGTCCGAAATGGATTCCATGTACACCAACCAAGTTTGGACACTGGTTGATGCACCAGAAGGCGTAAAGCCTATTGGATGAAAATGGGTCTTCAAGAAGAAGACCGACATGGATGGCAATGTACAAACGTACAAAGCTAGGCTTGTAGCGAAGGGGTATCGTCAATGACATGGTGTCGATTACGACAAAACTTTCTCACCTGTTGCCATTATTAAATCCATTCGGATAATGCTTGCTATTGTTGCATATTTCGATTTCGAGATATGGCAGATGGACGTCAAAACCGCTTTCCTTAACGGAAACCTGTTGGAGGATGTTTATATGGAACAGCCTGATAGTTTTGTCGTGCCTAAACATGCAAACAAGGTTTGCAAGTTAAATCGGTCCATTTATGGACTGAAGCAAGCGTCACGTTCTTAAAACCAACGTTTTGATGAGATTATAAAAGAATATGATTTCGTTCAAAACGAAGATGATCCTTGTTTATACAAGAAGGTTAGTGGGAGCGTACTGACTTTCATTGTCCTTTATGTTGACGATGTATTTCTTATGGGCAATGACATTCCCATATTAACATCGGTGAAATCTTGGCTTTCATTAAAATTCTCCATGAAAGATCTGGGAGAAGCAGCCTTTATTCTAGGAATAAAGATCTACCAGGATAGATCTAGAAAGCTGCTTGGACTCTCCCAGAGCACGTACATTGACAAAGTGTTGAAGCGATTCAACATGGATCAGTCCAAAAGAGAACTGTTGCCAGTGTCACATGGCGTCACTCTATCTAAGGACATGTGTCCTAAAACTCAAGATGATAGAGACAATATGAGTCAGATACCGTTCGCCTCGGCAGTCAGATCGATCATGTATGACATGATATGTACAAGACCTGATGTCTCCTTTGCTTTGAGCATGTGTAGTCGCTATCAGGCCGATCCAGGTGAAGGTCACTGGATAACGGTTAAGAATATCCTTAAGTATCTTAGACGAACTAAGGATACTTTCTTAATCTATGGAGATGGAGAACTTGAGGTAACTGGGTATACCGATGCAAGTTTCCAAACCGACAAAGACGACTTCAAGTCGCAATCTGGGTACGTATTTTGTTTGAACAACGGAGCAGTAAGCTGGAAATCTTCCAAGCAAGAGACTGTTACCGATTCAACAACTGAAGCGGAGTATAGTCTGTAGCTGAAGCAGTAAAAGAGGCAGTTTGGATCCGTAAATTCCTAATTGGATTAGGAGTAGTTCCGTTAGCAGCTGAGTCTGTTCCATTGTATTGTGACAATAACGGGGCTATAGCGCAGGCTAAGGAACCGCGGTCTCATCATCAATCCAAGCATGTTCTTTGACGTTTCCATCTTATTCGTGAGATCATACATCGTGGCGATGTGAAGATCGAGAAGGTCGCATCAGAGGACAACATTGCAGATACCTCAGCAAAATTTTGAGCGACATGTACATAGTTCAAGTATTAGATGCTTGAGTGACTGGCTATAGGCCAAGTGGGAGATTGTTAGACAGTTATGACCCATAGCGTCACTATTTGTAAAAGACATTGTGTTTTTGTTCAAATTAATTATGTAGCAATGGAAATTGCCTTTTATCATTTCGTAATTAGATTACTTAAATGTGTGAATGATGAAAGTCCTTATGATTAGTTCCAGATTGAGATGATATGAGACAGTATCAATCCATGATGGTTTAATCATTAAATATCCCTAGTAGTAGTATTATCGAGACTGGACATCGGTAATTCGGAATAGACTCGTATCGCACTTGTACGTGTTATGGAAGCGTAACAACATAGATCTCAGATATTTAAGTATTGGATACTTATGCAAGTGTGGTAGGAGGTTGTGTTTTACCAATGGTACGAAAAACAGCTTCGCTCTGGATAGACCCCACGGAATCCCATTGGTAGTATGACTATGTGTCTATAGGAGTCCGCATCAGGGTAGGTGTATTTGGTCTTAACCTGAGACTTGCATCGCTAGTACTTGTGACAATCAATACGCTTTGGTTTTGTCGTGTCCCAGGACTTTAACAGGTTATGTGTACACCTCTTCTGGGTTTATTGAGAATTGTAGTGTATTGGGTGTGATGTCAAGATGGAAGTATCACTTCAGGCATATGGAGATGATGGTCGCGCAGGGATACAGAACTGGTTCTCTAAAAGGTGGCAACCGTCGGGATAATATGACTAGGTCATGATTATCCGATAATAAAGAGACTAGTTGCTAGTGATCCGATATATACTTCGTACGAGTCAGACACTGTTCCAGCCCCAGGCCTTGCATGTGACATCAGATACTGGATCACGAGATACGCAATACTACGTATACTACGCCTGACATAAATTATATATTCCATTAAGAATATTTCTGGAGGATTGGGTAGGCATGGCGCTTTGCTAGAAGCCAACCTTGTCTCGTAAATCGGTAAGAACGTAGTACAAGGTACGTACGTGTTCGGATAGTCCGACTACCGGATTTACTGCCAACATATCCAGGGATCTCTTGGGTCACTTCCCGAAGATTCACTAATGATGTATGATTCGAACTTTATTAATCTGGGATTAATAGCGGAGAGACTTTATCTGGGATAAAGTACTATTTGAAGAGAGAGAACGATTAATTTGGAATTAATTGATAAAATAATATATTTGATATATTATACGAAATTGGATTTCGACGCGGAATTAAAATTAGATTTTAATTCGGGCTAACGAATTGATTTAGAATTAATTCGCAAGCGACGTGAATAGTAATTATGCTAGGCATGATTATTTAATTAAATTTGATTTAATTACGACGCAACGGAAAATTCGTTAATTCGGAATTAACGAAACCGAGCCCGGAATGTGTTTGCGACGCCACTCCGATTTTGAATCAAGTGCGGCCGCAAGTCACATCGCGAGTCACATCACTTGTCACTTTAGTGATAGATGTCAAGTCACCTTTTTTGTGAGTGACATGCAGTCACTATTCTTGATGTTGGTTGGTGTGGGCATTTAATGCCATTTTGGAGCCAAAAATTGGTGTTGAGTTTTGGAAATCATATACCAAATTTTGGTATAGCTTTTTCATTATTGTTTTTAAGAAAAACAAGTTAAAAAATAAAACAAACTCTCTCTCCCAAAACAAGCAAAAATCGTGACTCTCCAAGGAAGAAAGGGAATTGTTTTCTTTCATTTTTTGCTAGCACATTCAAGGAATCCATACAAGGTGATAGGGAAACCGAACTAAGAGCTTGGGATCCATTGGAAGCTTGGAGCTTGTTCATCTTAAACAAGAAATCTTGCCTTGGCCGAAACTTGGAAGCAAGGAGTAAAAGTTTTGTTGATCATCACATCCAAAGCCGATCAATGTAAGTGTGTTTCCGCCACTCTTCTTTGTGTATTCATTCAATTTCTATGCTTATATTGATCTTGGGACCACCCTAGAAACAAACAATAACTTCATCTCGGGCGGGCTGAATTTTTGAGGTAGCTCAACAGCTACAATTGACTCTACGAATGGGGTATCAGAAATTGCTCCGACTCTGCTCTTTCTGATTGGCAACCTTACTCCCAGTAGTCTGCACATGATTGCTTCCTTGAATTATGTCATCTCTCTTCTCATGGAGCAGGCAATTTGATGGGTAGGATCGAGAGAGGAGTTCGGGCCATGTGGTTGTGGGTTGTTGTCGTCTTGCTCATCTGATGTGGGTAGGATCGTCGGATTGCCTTGAAAACTTGGATCGCTGGTCTGACCATAAATATTGTTATGCTTAGGATTGGATGACAACTGTTCCAGCTTTTTCTGTTAGCTTACGTTGGAGTTTCGCATTGTCAAATTTTCCTCTTCTAAAGCTTGTAAACGTTCTTGGAGCATGGTAAGTTGTGCAACCATGTGATCTGGCGTCTGCTCGTCGCTTGAGGCCATTATCAGTTGCTCGTAGTGTGTAAGTAAAATGGGTTTACTTTTTGCAAGAGATCCGCTTATTAAGCCCCACGGTGGGAGCCAAATTATGGACGCTGATTTCGGTCGAGGTCCACAATCGAGAATGAAAATGTATGGCACAAGCGAACCTGTAAAATAAGGGTAGTAAAAGCGAGGAGGTTACTGCCCATCGGTGTGGTGGAAGCCGTAGGCACTGCGATGCTCAAGTCAGTAATATGGATAAGTCGGATTTAAGGAGATTAAGGCCTAATGTTACCTCAGTCTCTGTTTGATTTTCGTGAGGGCAGGGTATTACGATTTATACGATGATAGGTAGTAATGCAATCCGATCCTTTTCCTTTTTCCATTGTTTGTCGTCACTCTTCTCTTTTATAGCCCCCCTGATGTGGGGTCTTTCTTCTACTCGTTGGGGTCACTGTAACTGATGACTTAATGGTGGGTTTTATGTTTGGTAATTGATGGTTTGATGAAGGTATTTATGCTTGGTAACTGATGGCTTGATGAAGGTGTTTATGTCCTTTAACTGATGGTTTAACGGTCATCATAAGCTGATAAGTCAGTGGTGGTGGGCTTTGGGCTGGATTTTGATAGTGGGCCTTGGATCTCTGGTCTCGTGGTTGGCCCAGAAGTGAAATGTCGGTTTTACCCTTGGGCCCAATTTTGGCCTGTACAATTACGGCAAGAATTAATCTGGGATTAATTAACAGAGAAAGAATTAATCTGGGATTAATTACGTAGAGAATTTATCTGGGATTAAATTCGTCGAGAAGAGAGAACACGATTAATTTGGATTTAATCGGTAAAATAAATTTAATGGTGAAATTAGATTTTACTATGTAATTTATTTAATTGGGCTAAAATAATATATTAGATATATTAATTGAAATTAGATTTCAATGCGGAATTAAAATTGGATTTTAATTCAAGCGAACGAATTAATTTGGAATTAATTCGTAAGCTACTTACGTAATAATATTGTGAGGCATTATTATTTAATTAAATTGGATTTAATTAAGTCGCAATGGAAAATTCGTTTAATTCGGAATTAAATGAATCCGGGCCCGATAGAAGTTGAGTGTTAGATTGTCCGACTTAAATTTGGAATTTAAAGTGGGACCCACCAACTTACATCACTTGTCATTCAAGTTGATGGAAGTGGTTAAGAGCTTTTATGATAGCTTCTCCAACACACTTTGTGTTTTGTTTTGCTTTTGAAAAAGCATATACACATTTTTGACAAGTCAACTTTTGTAACACTTTTTGTTTTAGAAACAAAATAAGCAAACAACTATTCCCTCTTCTCTCTCTCAAATGCCGAACTCCATTGACTCTTGGGAGAGCAATTTTTCTTTCATTTTGTTCTTTCTAGCACATCAAGGAGTGAATCAAGGTGATAGGGAAACTCACCCAAGTGTTGGAAACACTCAATAAAGCTTGGAGCTTCTACCGAAATGCATAAAAGTTTTGAAACTCATCCGATCAATGTGAGTATTTCCGTAACTCTTTTGATTTTATTCACACACAAATCACTCTTAGACGATTTTGGCATGTTCTAGGAACACTTACAATGGTATCAGAGCCATCTAAGTTTGATTTGAAAATCTAGGGTTCTAAACTTTAATTTGGGATTTTTGTGATTGGAGCATGAAATGCCTAAATTGATTGTTGGGTTATGTTTGTATAATGTTGAATTGGATTTGTGCATTGATGGAATTGAGAAAAATTGATTAGATAAAAAATCCATAATTCCTTAGACATGGCCGATTATTACCCTAGGTGTATTCATGGTGATTTTTTGAAAATTTAACAATTGGATATGTTAATTGCATGAAATGAATATTAATTGTTGGTTTAATTGGATTAAAATCGGAATTGAATGTTATTTCATGATAATTGTCGTGAATGAAGCATGTTGGAATGGATTGATTTGCTTCAATTTGTGTTGGACATGAATTGGAAATGTAGAGCATGATTAATTGAATTAATTAGTATTTTGGAAGCATTAGATTAATTAATTAATTATGGTAATTACACTTGAATTGAATTAATTTGTAATTTGGAATAATGAGTTAATTTAATTTATTATATTTGGGCTTAATGGGCTTGGTTGGGCCAAGTTTGGTTTAGGATAATTGGTTGGATCCAATTGGGCCTAAAACCATTTCCATAAAGTCCAAATATGATAATGGGCCTTTAAAATTTTAATTGGGCCTAAAGGGCCAAAATTGATTTTTGGCATAGGGTGATTCCTAATTGGGCCTTGGCATCTTGGGTTTGACCCATAATTGCCAAAGCCCATGCCTTAAGAATTAATTGAAAGCCCATTGCACTTTAATTGAATAGTATTGGATACTAATTGGGCCTTTGAGACCCGTTAAGATTGGATTTGGAATCCAAGTCTAAAATGCACTACTGAAAGTGTAATTATTTAATTTGGAATTAAATATGAATTAGTATTGGATACAATTTAAATTGGATTTAAAATTATAGTTCGATATAATTCAAGAATACTTACTTTGAGTATTTATTCTTAAACGAGTTGGACTCGCGCAAATCAAATCGTTGTTTGAACATTGGATGGTCACTAATCAAAGATTAATTAATTGGATTAGATTGATTGATAACATGTTTTGTATGAATAATGTATATCGGATGGATATTAGATGGGTGAGGGCAATTTTGGAAATTGTTGTAATAAATTTAGAATTTTTTAAATTGGACCTGCGTGTCCAGCCTATTATCTCCTTATCTCATTGTATTTCTCTTCTCACCAATTCCATTCAATGTTAATGAGGTTTCTTTAGAAGTATTATGTAATTAGGTAGAAGTATGAATAGTGCTAGCGGGAGAGAGGAAAGTGAGAGATTTTTCCTAGGAACAAGTTTATTGTATATCCATCCGCATATCATTATTAAATTTTATCGCGCCTTATAATGCTTTTAGAATGCATGCTTGATGAGACCTAATTAAAGATAATAAATTGGTTGCCAAATCGAGACAAAAACCCTCATTTTATATTAAGTGTTTTTCCTTCCATTGAGTGATTCTCTCTCAAGATACAAGATTGGCATTGGTTTGTTGGCCAAAGTCAAGACCTTTGTCCATCGCGGATGTGTTTGAATCACGAAAGCTTTGTTCCATATCGTACGTCTTGGGCAAGTTTTGATTTGTTGGCCAAAGTCATGGTCACTTCTTGTTCATCGACCTCGATTACGAAGCTTTCCAACTGTCAATGGGTCACGGTTAACTGGTTTCATTAAGCTTGTTGAGCCAAAGCCAAGGCTTAGTTGATTCAGAGGAAAACGGTTAGGCAATATATTGGATATATTGGCATATATTGGATATATGTTTAGGACTTGAAGGTCCACCTACTGGATCTAGGAATTGGATGGGATAGAATTGATCTTAGAGATCTACCTAGTTAAGTTTCATACAATTTATTGGCCAAAGTCAAGGTTGTGTGTTATTTAATGGGATCCTAACCCACTAGGAAACTAGGTTTCCCGAGTACTCCACAGAGGGTTAGAGGCTCGCCGAAAAATAGTGGGAGGCAAGTATTAAATTTACAATTTCGTTTAAATACTTGCCAATACGCGCTCATTTCATTTTTCATCATTAATTATTTATAAATATATTAGTTGGACTAATATTCAATTGTTGTTTTAATTAAACAGTTGAACTGTATTCAAACTGCTTCATTTATAGTTGATTATATAATTGGATTATAGTAATCAATATATTTGAATTTAACCAATCAAATTGTAGTTAATTATATAGATAGACTATAGTAATCATTACATTAGATTGTACCCGAAATCATTGAATGGATAGTTGGACTATAGCAATCAAGATGACTTGAAAGATTAGCGTCAAATGACATAATCCTAGGTGAAAAATGTCTTTAACGGCGTAAATTTTCATATTGGGAAAAGAATCTCAGGATAGTCCTGCGAGTTGAGAAGTTACTCTATTTGATAGAGCAACCTCTTGGGTTGAGCCCGGAGTTGAGCAAATAGTGGAGCATGAGCTTTGGAAGACTCATGGTGATGATAACTTTAGTGCTCAATCTGTTATGCTTGCCGCAATGACTCCTTAATTTCTTCGTCAGAACTAAGGATTAGATCCTTATAGTATGATATTAAAATTGAAGGATCTTCATAGATCTGTTCTTAGATCTTAGAAGTATTAATTGCAATAAGAAAACTCTTATAGAGTTAATGGCTATGCTCAAGGAGATAGAGCCATAGCTTAAAAATGGCAAGAAGCGCAATGCGCATCTTACTTCGACATCCCAGAAGGCCAAGGCTTGGTCGAAGGCTTCTGGGGGTGTGAAGAAAAGGCCAAAGCTAAATCGTCACAATCTTCTGGGAAGACAAAGGACATATCCCAAGATGTCTGCCTAAACTTTGGCAAACAGGGTCACTGGAAGAGTGACTGTCGTATGGACAAGGCAGACATGAAGGAAGTGAAGACGGGCAAGGCTCTGACTTCAGGTATGTTTGTTATAAACATGTCCAGTGCTATTTTTAAAATTGGATTTTAGATACTGGATGTGGTACATAAATATATGTTGGACAATTATGACCCATAGCATCACTATTTGTAAAAGACATTGTGGTTTTTGTACAAATTAACTATGTGACAATGGAAATTGCTATTTTATCATTTTGTAATTAGATTAATTAAATATATAAATGATAAAAGTCCTTAAGATTAGTTCCGGATTATAAGATATGAGACAGTATCAATCCACGAAGGTTTAATCATTAAATATCCCTAGTCGTAGTATTATCGAGACTGGACATCGATAATGCAGAATAGACTAGTATTGCACTTGTGCATGTTATAGAAGCGTAACAACATAGTTCTCATATATTTAAATATTAGATACTTATGCAAGTGTGATAGGAGGTTGTGTTTACCACTGGTATGGGAACAGCTTCGCTCTGGATAGACCCCTTAGAATCTCATTGGTAGTATGACTATGTGTCTCTGGGAATCCGCATCAGGTAGGTGTATTTGGTCTTAACCTGAGACTTGTATCGCTAATACTTGCGACAATCAATAAGCTTTGGTTTTGGTCGTCCGGGACTTTAACAGGTTCTATGTATGCCTCTTCTGGGATTATTGAGAATCGTAGTGTATTGGGTGTGATGTCAAGACTGAAGTATCACTTCAGTCATATGGAGATGATGATCACGTAGGGATACAAAACTGGTTCTTTATTATGTTGCAACTATCGGGATAATATGACAAGGTCATGATTATCCGATTATAGAGACTAGTTGCTTGTGATCCGATATATGCTTTGTACGGGCAGACACTATTCCAGCCCCAGACCTTGCATATGACATCGGAAACTGGATCGCAATACACAATACTATGTATACTACGCCTGTTATAGATTATATATATTCCTTAAAGAATATTTCTGTTGAATTGCGTAGGCACGACGCTTTGCTAGAAGCCAACCATGTCTTGCAAATCGGTAAGAACGTGGTACCGGGTACGCACGTGTTCGAATAGTCTGACTACCGGATTTACTGCCAACATATCTAGGGATCTCATGGGTCGCTTCCTGAAGATTCACCGATGACGTATGTGTTGGACAATTATGACCCATAGCGTCACTATTTGTACAGATCATGGTGTTGTTGTACAAATTAACTATGTGACAAAGGAAATTGCTCTTTTATCATTTGTGATTAGATCACCATAGATGTATAAATGATAGAAGGTCCATATGATTAGTTCTTGGATTGAGATGATATGAGACAGTATCAATCCACGAAGGTTTAATCATTAAATATCCTTAGTCGTAGTATTATCGAGACTGGACATCGATAATGCGGAACAGACTAGTATTACAGTTGTGCGTATTATGGAAGCGTAATAGCATAGTTCTCATATATTTGGGTATAGGATACTCATGCAAGTGTAATAGGAGTTTTTGTTTTACCGATGGTACGGAAAACAGCTTCGCTCTGGATAGACCCCTCGGAATTCCATTGGTGGTATGACTATGTGTATATGGAAGTCCGAAATCAGGGTAGGTGTATTTGGTCTTAACCTGAGACTTGCACCGCTAATACTTGCGACAATCGTAGTGTATTTGGTCTTAACCTGAGGCTTTAACCGGTTCTGTGTATGCCTCTGCTGGGTATATTGAGAATTGTAGTGTATTGGGTGTGATGTCAAGACGGAAGTATCACTCCAGTCATAGTGGAGATGATGTCACGTAGGATACGGTACTAGTGCTCTTAAGTACTGCAGTCATCGGGATGATATGACTAGGTCATGTTCGTCCGATTATATAGACTAGTTACCAGACATCCAACATGTGCTTCGTACGGGGCAGACACAGTTCCAGCCCCAGGCCTAGCACGTGACATCCGATACTGGATCGCAATACGCAATACTACGTATACTACGCCTGACATAGATTATATATTCGAGTAAGAATATTTATGGAGAATTGGGTAGGCACGGTGCTTTGCTAGAAGCCAACCATGTCTTGTAAATCAGTAAGCATGTGGTACGAGGTACGCACGTATTCGGATAATCCGATGACCGTATTTACTGCCAACATATCCAGGGATCTCTTGGGTCGCTTCCCAAAGATTCACCGATGACAGTTGACTCGAATTAGAATTAATCTGGGATTAATTAAGATGGAGAAAATTAATCTTGGATTAATTGAGGTATTATTTAATCTGGGATTAAATGTGTTTGGAAGAGAGAGAACGCGATTAATTTGGAATTAATCGGCAGAATAAATTTAATAGTTAAATTTGATTTTTCTATTTAATTTATTTGTATGGGCTAAAATTAATATATCAGATATATTAATATGAATTGGATTTCATTACGAAATTAAAGTTGGACTTTAATACGAGCGAACGAATTAATTTAGAATTAATTCGTAAACGGCATTCGTAATATATTTACGAGGCGTCGTCATTTAATTAAATTAGATTTAATTATTTAGCGACGGAAATTCGTTTAATCGGATTAAACGAATCCTAGCCGCGGCAAACATTCGTAGAATCCATTTGAATTTTGAATTCAAATGTGGGGCCCACTTCACATGTGGTAGTTGGGAGGGTAGTTGGCATTTATGCCAAGCCACCAACCATCCAACCACCTTGTAATGGTTTTGGTAAAACCATTTACCCAACCACCTAGTTTAGGTGAAAAGGGTAAAAGAGATTTTACCAAAAGCCTTCTCTCTCTCTTCACTTGTGTAATACAACACTTGAAACAAAGGAAACCCTAATTTATCCTTGCTAGGGGCGTGAGCTTCCTTCTCCATCTCTTTGATTTTGTTGCAAAATCAACAAAGCTAGCACTTCATGGAATCAACTAAGGTGATAGGGAAACCAACTCAAAGCTTGGAATCATCAAAGGAATGATCTTGGAGATCTTCATTCAAACAACTCAAAGCTTGGAATCATCAAAGGAAGGATCTTGGAAACCAACTCAAAGCTTGGAATCAACAAATGAAATATCTTGGAGATCTTCTTCTTCTCAAAATTTTAAAAGCTCAAATCCATTCAATGTAAGTAATTCTGTAACTTATAATGAATTTATGAACACCTTTTCTTGCTTATTAGATCCTTGGCATGTTCTAGGAACACTTACAATGGTATCAAGAGCCAATTTTAAGCATGAAAATTTTAGGGTTCATGAGACTAAAATTTGGGGCTTTTATGTTTTGAACATGATTCTTTCAAATTGATGCTTTGAGCATGCTTAGAATATGATAACTTAGAGTTATGCATGATTAGATTTGAAATAAATGATTGGATCAAAAATTTAGTATCCCCCCTCACTTGGCTGAATATACAGTGCAGTCCACTGCATGTTTTTTTTTTAATTTTTGTAACATGAAATAATATGTTTAAATGCATGTTTAAATGTTGATTGTTGGTTTGATTGGATTAGAATCAAACTCAATAATGTTTATGTTATAATCAAAGAGCATGTTGAGCATGAAATGATGAATTTTGGATTCAATTTGTGTTGAGCATGAATTGATGGATTAAGCATGATTAATTAAGTTAATTGGTATTTTGGAAATATTGAGTTTAATTAATTAATCATGGCTAATACACTTTAATTAAAGTAATTGTGATATTTGAAATATAATAATTATGTTAATAAGCCTTTATTAAGAATTGGGCTAAAAGTGTGTATTTGGGCTTAATGGCTTTGTTTGACTAAGTTGGTTTTGGACTTTTGGATTGGATCCAATTGGGCCCAAAATCAATTCCATAAAGTCCAATATATCACTTGACCCTTTAAAGAATTTAATTGGGCCTAATGGGCCTAAATTAATTTGCAGGCAATAGGGTGATTCCTATTGGGCCTTGGCATTTTGGGTTTGATCCATTATGGCCAAAGCCCATGCCTTAAGAATTAATTAAAAGCCCATTGGACTTTAATTAAAATGACATTGGATGTTATTGGGCCTTTGAGACCCATTAAGATTGGATTTGGAATCCAAGTCTTTAAGGCTTAGAAGTAAGTGTATATATTTAATTTGGAATTAAATTGGAATTAGTATTGAATACAAATAAATTGGATTTAATTTGTAGTTCAATATAATTCAAGAATACTTACTTTGAGTATTTATTCTTAAACGAGTTTGACTCATGCAAATCAATTGTTGTTTGAACATTGGATGATCATTAATTCAAAGATTAATTAATTGGATAGATTGATTGAATAACATGATTTGTATTGAATACATGAATGTGTTGTATGAATAATGTATATCAGATGATATTAGAAGGGCGAGGGCAATTTTGGAATTGTAAAAATTTAGAATTTATACAATTGGACCTGCGTGTCCAGCCTTTTATCTCTTTCTCATTGCTTTCTTCTCAACTATTCCCCTCAAGTAAATGAGGTTTCTTTATTGTATTTTGTAATTGGGTAGAAGTTAGAATAGTTCTAGCCGGGGAGAGGAAATGAAGTGATTTGTTCTAGGAACAATTTGTGAACATATCCATCCGTATATCATTATTAATTATTTATTAATACGCGTTTTATTATGTATTTAGAATGCATGTTTAAGGGTGTATGATGATGAGACCTTAACAAAGATAATATTGGTTGCCAATTTGCACGCAAAAAACCCTCAAAACATATTAAGCGTTTTTCCTTCCGTTAAGTGATTCTTACTCAAGATCCAAAGTTGGCATTGGTTTGTTGGCCAAAGTCAAGACCTTTGTCAATAGCGGATGTGTTTGAATCATGAGATTTTTGTTCCATATCGGTGTCTTGTCCAAGTCATGATTTGTTTGCCAAAGTCAAGATCACTTCTTGTCCATCGACATTGATTACGAAGCTTTCCATGTCAATGGGTTCCGCTTAACTGGGATCATTAAGTTTGTTGTGCAAAGCCAAGGCTTAGTTGATTCAGAGGAAAAATGTTAGGTAATATATTTGATATATTGGCATATATAAAGATATATGTTTCGGACTTGGATGTCCACCTACTGGATCTAGGAATTGGATGGGATCCAATTGATCTTAGAGATCTACCTAGTTAAGTATCATACAATTGTTGGCCAAAGTCAAGATTGTGTGATATTTAACGGGATCCTAGCCCACTAGGAAACTAGGTTTCCCGAGTACTCCACAAAGGGTTAGAGGCTCGCCGAAAATAGTGGGAGGCAAGTATTAGATTTGCAATATTCGTTTAGTTACTTGCCATACGCGCTCAATCAAATATCATTCGTCAAATAAATTATATATTAGTTGGACTAATATTTATTGTTGTTTTAATTAAACAGTTAGACTGTATTCAAACCCCTTCATTTATAGTAGATTATATAATTGGATTATATTAATCAATATATTTGAATTTTACCGATCATTTATAATGATTATATAATTGGATTATAGTAATCAATATATATTTGATTTTAACCAATAAAATTATAACCAGTTATATAGTTAGACTATAGTAATCATTACATTAGATTGTACCTGAAATCGTTGATTAAATAGTTGGACTATTAGAATCAAGATTAAATTGAAAGATTAGTGTTTAAAACATTATCCTAGGGAAAATGTGTTTAGACGACTTTAATTTTCAAATTGGGAATATATTTCAGGATAGTCCTGAAACTAATAAGTTACTTTATTTGATAAAAAACATCTTAGGCCTAAGCCCGGAGTTAAGCAAATAGTAGAGCATGATCTTTGGAAGATTCATGTGATGATAACTTTAATGTTTAATCCATTATGCTTGCCATAAAGACTCATTAATTTCCTAATCAGAACTAAGGATTAGATCCTTAAAGTATGATGAAGAAATTGAAGGATCTTCATAGATCTATTCTTAGATCTTAGAAGTATTAAATTACAATTAATAACTCTTAGAGAGTTAATGGTCATTCTCAAGGAGACAAAGCCAAAGTTTGCAATAAGGCAAGTAGCGCAAGGCACATCTTACTTCAATATTCTAGAAGGCCAAGGCTTGGCCAAAGGCTTCTAGAATGTAGAAAATGGCAAAGGCAAAATCATTATTGTTTTCTAGGAAGACAAATGACATATCCCAAGATGTCTACCTAAATTGTGGCAAACGGAGTCATTGAAACGTGACTGCCGTATGGACAAGGCAGACATGAAGGAATAAAAGAAAGGGCAAGGCTCTGACTTTAAGTATGTTTGTCATAAATATGTTCACTACTAGTATTAAAATTGGATTTTAAATACTAAGTGTGATACATAAATATGCAATGATGTGCAGAATCTGCTATGAGCAGGATACTGACTTCAATTGAGATTAATCTGCGAATCGGAAACGAGACGAAAGTCGTTGTTTTACAGTAGATACCTAAGTTTAGGAACTACCCTTCGGTGTGTACTTAAATTAGGAAACTGTTATAATGTAACTAGTTTGACTAGAAACATTATCTTCATATCTTTAACTATCTGTTGCAGGTATACCTTTATATTCTAGAACACTAAAGTGTTTTATTTTATAAAGATGATATTGAGATAAACACATTAGATGTGAGTAACAGTATTTATATTTTGAATATAAAAAATCTCAAACATATAATATGACGAACAAATAGCTCAAACTGATTTGATCAGATAAGACTTATTTGTGGCAGTGTTGTCGGGGACACATTAAACAAGACTCGTATATCCACACTTTTGAAGAGTGGATACTAGGACGAATTTGATTCCATTCAAATGATGTCTATGAATCTAGTTCATTAGGTAAAGTACCTAAAATACCTTTTACTTGGTAAAAGTGTAAGTGTCATCGATCTGTTAGCCCTCGTTCATAGTGACGTAAGTGGGGCCATGTCTAGCTAGGCTAAATGTGGAAATGAATGTTTCGTGACCTTTATGGATGTGGCATTGCGTTATGGTTATGTGTTTCTTATGAAGCACGAATCGGAAACTTTTAGAGTTTCAACACGAAATAGTCAAACAGATCGGCTAAAGTATTAAAACCATCACGGTTTGACCATGATGAAAATACTTAAGCAGTAAGTTTCTCAAATACTTGAAAGAGTATAGTATTCTTTCAATGAGGACTCCTCCTGGAACACGTCAATTTGACGGTGTGTCCAAACGGAGAAACCGAATTTTGTTAGACATGATAAGGTTAATCATGAGTCGCTCTGATCTACCATTTTCCTTCAAAGGGATAAGCATTAACAGTGCAATACTTATTTTGAATAAGGTTCCATGAAAATCTGTTAGACAGAATTTCATATTAGATATGAACAGGAAAGAAACTGGGTTTTCTCACTCCTGAAGATTTGGGATGCTGGGCATATGTTTGGATGATACCAAAATAGAACCCAAATCGGATAAGTGCCTAATTGTAGGTTGTCCTAAGGAAACCAAAGTATAGTACTTATACATCTCACATGAGAACAATGTAATTGTTGCTCGCCATGCGTTTTTCATAAGAGGAATACCGATATGCAGTGGTAAGTGGGAGGATAGTAAAACTCGATGAAAATCGGAGTAATATTGTTCAAGGCACCTAGTCCTTAATGGAACACAAACAGTTCATCAAGGATGAAACTGTACCACAATCTTCGAATACACAAGAACCGTGTTAGTCGGAAAGAGTCAGAAAACAACCTGGGAGGTATGGGTTTCTAATCTCACCTCATAAAGATGTCAATCTTATTGAGGAAGACGAACTGACTACATATGAGGAAGTGATACAAGGTATCGACTCCCCATTATGGCAGAGTGCCATGAAGTCCGAAATGGATTCCATGTATACCAACTATATTTAGAGACTAGTTGATGTACCGGAAGGCATTGTGCCTATTGGTACTATATAAGTCTTCAAGGAAGACATACATGGATGGCGACATACCAACGTACTAAGCTAGGCTTGTAGTAAAAGGTATCGTTATCAACATTGTGTCGATAACAACGAAACCTTTTACTTGTTGCCATGGATAAATCCATTTGGATAATACTTACTGATGCTGCATGTTTCATTCATGAAATATGGCAGTTGAACGTCAAAATCACTTTCCTTAAACGGAAACCTTTTGGAGGATGTTTATAACATCCTGACGATTTTTCGTACCAAAACTAGCAAATAAGATTTGCAGGTTATTCGATCCATGTATGGATTGAAGTAAGCATTGGGTTCTTGGAACTATCATTTTGATGTAATCATAATGGTGTATGATTTGATTCAAAACGAATATAATTCTTGTGTATATAAGGAGGTTAGTGGGAGCTCACTGACAATGATGTCCTAAATAATGATGATATGTCATTTTTGGAAATGATATTCCCATATTACAATCGGTGAAAGCTTGGCTTTCATGAAAATTCTCCGTAGAATTATTGGGAGAAACAACCTTTATTCTAGGAATAAAGATCTACTGGGATAGATTTAAAGTTGTTAACACCCTCCGAGAACTCGTACATTGAAAAATGTACGTGAACTGGTGTCTCATACGCTTTGAGCATATGGAGTCACAAACAGGTCAACCCAAGTGATAGTCACTGGATTGATATTAAGAACATCCATTAGTATCTTAGAGAACTAAGGATGATGTCTTAAACTATAGAGAAGAAGAACTTGAAGTGACTGGGATCACTACTGCAAGTTTCCTAACCGATAACAATAACGGTACTATACAGTTTGAATAACGGAACAGTGAGCTGGAAATCTTCCAAGCAAGATACTGTTACCGAATAAACAACAAATGCAGGTTATTGCTGCGGCTGAGGCAGCAATAGAAGCCATTTGGGTCGATAATAAATCTAATAAGATTAGATATAGTTCTGTTAGAAGCTGAGCTAGGCGTCAGCACAGACTAAAGAATTAATGGTCTCATCAACGATCCAGATATATGCTTCGACTATTCATCTGATTCGTTCGGATCATACATCGTGGCGATGTAATGATCGTATAAATCGCATCAGACGATAATCATGCAAATCCGCTAACGAAAGCCTTTCATCAGCAGTTTGAGCGAACCATACATAGTTCGGGTGTATGACATTCGAGTGACTGGCTATAGGCCAAGTGGGAGATTGTTGGACAATTATGACCCATAGCGTCACTATTTGTATAGATCATGGTGTTGTTGTACAAATTAACTATGTGACCAAGGAAATTTCTCTTTTATCATTTGTGATTAGATCACCATAGATGTCTAAATGATAGAAGGTCCTTATGATTAGTTCCTGGATTGAGATGATATGAGACAGTATCAATCCATGAAAGTTTAATCATTAAATATCCCTAGTCGTAGTATTATCGAGACTGGACATCGATAATGCGGAATAGACTAGTATTACACTTGTGCGTATTATGGAAGCGTAATAGCATAGTTCTCATATATTTGGGTATAGGATACTCATGCAAGTGTAATAGGAGGTTGTGTTTTACCGATGGTACGGAAAACAGCTTCACTCTAGATAGACCCCTCGGAATTCCATTGGTGGTATGACTATGTGTCCATGGAAGTCCGAAATCAGGGTAAGTGTATTTGGTCTTAACCTGAGACTTGCACCGCTAATACTTGCGACAATCGGTATACTTGCGACAATCGTAGTGTATTTGGTCTTAACCTGAGGCTTTAACCGGTTCTGTGTATGCCTCTGCTGGGTATATTGAGAATTGTAGTGTATTGGGTGTGATGTCAAGACGGAAGTATCACTCCAGTCATAGTGGAGATGATGTCACGTAGGATACGGTACTAGTGCTCTTAAGTACTGCAGTCATTGGGATGATATGACTATGTCATGTTCGTCCGATTATAGAGACTAGTTACCAGACATCCGACATGTGCTTCGTACGGGGCAGACACAGTTCCAGCCCCAGGCCTAGCACGTGACATCCGATACTGGATCGCAATACGCAATACGCAATACTACATATACTACGCCTGACATAGATTATATATTCCAGTAAGAATATTTCTGGAGAATTGGGTAGGCACGGTGCTTTGCTAGAAGCCAACCATGTCTTGTAAATCGATAAGCATGTGGTACGAGGTACGCACGTATTCAAATAATCCGATGACCGTATTTACTGCCAACATATCCAGGGATCTCTTGGGTCGCTTCCCAAAGATTCACCGATGACAGTTGACTCAAATTAGAATTAATCTGGGATTAATTAAGAGAGATAATTAATCTGGGATTAATTAAGATGGAGAAAATTAATCTGCACTTTGCCGTGAACTACAAAAAACCAAGGGAAGAATTTTGTTGCAATTTTCTTCCAAAGCTAGCACTTAAAGAATCATACAAAGGTGATAGGGAAACATCCCTTGAGTTTGGAATTCAAAAGATCAAGCTTGGAGCTCAACATACAATCAAATGAGAGCTTGGAGCAACTTCAAGGAGGGAAATTTTTGTTGTCTACACATCCTACCAAGCCGATCAATGCAAGTTACTCCGTAAACTTCGTTGAGTATTCACACATCTTTTATGCTTAATGATCTTTGATTTGTTCTTATAGAACCCAACAATGGTATTATAGCGCCTATTTAAGCATGAAATTGACTAGGGATTATAATCTTGAATTTGGGTATTTTTGCTTGGAGCATGATTTTATCAAATTGATTGTTTGAGTATGTTTAGATTATGATAACTAAGAGTTATGCATGATTAATTTTATGAAAAAATTAATTAGATAATTTTTCCTAAATTATTTGGCTTGGCCAAATACATGATGAACCCTAAGCTCATGGTGATTTTGATTTTTAGACCATTGGATGTGTTTAATATGCTTGGATATATTGATTTGTGATTTAATTTGATTGAAATCAAAATTGATGAAAAAATCCCATGAAAGCCGTGAGTTAAGGAGCATGTTAATGACTTGATTTTGTTTCAATAATGTTGGACATGTATTGAAAATAATAAAGCATGATTAATTAATTAAATTGGTGTTTTGGAAATGTTAATTTAAATAATTAATTATGGATATACACTTGAAATAAATAAATTGTGATATTTGGAATATTAGAATTTAATTAATTAGGCTTAATTTGGAATTGGTCTAAGATTGTTATATTTGGACCTTATGGGCTTGGTTAGGGCAAATTGGTTTAGGACAATTGGATTGGATCCAAATTGGGCCTAAAACCATTCCATAAAGTCCAAATGTAATTAATGGACCTTTTAAATTTAATTGGGCCTAATGGGCCAAAATTAATTTTATGGCAAATTGGGTGATTCCTTTATTGGGCCTTGGCATTTGGGTTTGACCCATATTGGCTAAAGCCTGTGCCTTATGAAATTAATTAAAAGCCCATTGGACATTAATTAAATTGACATTGGATGTTAATTAGGCTTTGAGACCCATTAAGATTAGATTTAGAATCTAAGTCGTAAAGGCACATTAAAAGTGTAATTATTTAATTTGGAATTAAATAAGAATTAGTATTGAATACAAATTAAATTGGATTTAAAATTATAGTTCGATATAATTAAAGAATATGCACGTTGAGTACTTATTCTTAAAACGAGTTGGACTCGCGCAAATCAAATCGTTGTTTGAACATTGGATGGTCACTTAATTTAAAGATTAATTAATTGGATTAGATTGATTGAATAACATGCTTTGTGTGAATACATGGATGTATTGTATGAATAATGTATATCGGAAGGATATTAGATGGGTGAGGGCAATTTTGGAAATTGTTGTAATAAATTTAGAATTTATTAAATTGGACCTGCGTGTTCAGCCTTTATCTCTCAACTCTTTGTAATTCTCTTCTCACCAATTCCCCTCAATGTAATGAGGTTTCTTTATTATATTATGTAATTGGGTAGAAGTTAGAATAGTGCTAGCCAGGGAGAGGAAATGGAGTGATTTGTTCTAGGAACAATTTGTGAGATATCCATCTGCATATCATTATTAATTTATTTATCGCGGCTTATTATGCTTTTAGAATGCATGCTTAAGGGTGTATAATGAAACCTAATCAAATATAATTAATTGGTTGCCAATTACGCGAAAAATCCTCAATCAAATATTAAGCGTTTTTCTTCCATTGAATGGCTCTTTCTCAAGATCCAAGATTGGCATTGGTTTGTTGGCCAAAGTCAAGATCAATGTCCATCGCGGATGTGTTTGAACCATGAAAGCTTTGTTCCATATCGCATGTCTTGGGCAAGTTGTGATTTGTTGGCCAAAGTCAAGGTCACTTCTTGTTCATCGACATAGATTACGAAGTTTTCCAAGGTCAATGGGTCCCGCTTAACTGGAATCATTAAACTTGTTGAGCCAAAGCCAAGGCTTAGTTGATTCAGAGGAAAATGTTAGGAAAATATATTGGATATATTGACATATATATGATATATATGTTTTGGACTTAGAGGTCCACCTACCTGATCTAGGAATTGGATGAGATCCAATTGATCTTAGAGATCTACCTAGTTAAATATCATATAGCTTGTTGGCCAAAGTCAAGGTTGTGTGTTATTTAACGGGATCCTAGCCCACTAGCAAACTAGGTTTCCCGAGTACTCAACAGAGGGTTAGAGGATCGCCGAAAAATAGTGGGAGGCTAGTATTGAATTTACAATTTCGTTCAAATACTTGCCAATACGCGCTTTCAAATTATTTTGTCAATTATAAATATTTATTAGTTGGACTAATATTCTATTATTTTTCTTGTAACAGTTGGACTGTACCCAAAAAATTGTTAATTGAATAGTCAGACTATTGCAATTAAGATGCATGGAAAGATCGGGGTTAGAGATATTATCATGGGCGAAAATGTCTTTAATGGCACGAACTTTCCTGACTGGGATATGAACCTCATGATTGTCCTGGGGGCTGAGAGGATGCTCTATACGATAGAGAGACCTCTCGGTCCTAAGCCCGAAAATAAGCAATCGCTTGAGCTTGAGCTTTGGAAGACTCATAGCGATGACAACTCAACTGCTCAATATGTCATGCTCGCTACGATGACCCCTCAATTTCATCGCCAAAACAAGGGATTGGATCCTTATACTATGATGGAAAAATTAAAAGGACCTTCATCGATCTAACCTTAGATCGCAAAGGTATGAATTGCAGAAGAAGCTCTTTCGCTCTCGAATGTCAGAGGGTACATCTGTTGAGCACCATGTGTCGCAGATGATTGGTGACATTGAACAGTTGGGTCAGCTAGGCATAACCTTTGAGGCTGAGACTTCTATAGATTTGATCTTGCAGTCTCTTCCTGACAGCTGGAGCGGGTTCATCATGAACTACAATATGATGAACCAAGACCATACTCTTGAAGAGCTGATGGCAATGCTGCGTGAAGCAGAAAAAGAGCTATTGAAGGGCAAAAAGCGCGAGGCGTGCTTCGCTTCAACATCTCAGTCTCCCAAGGCTTGGCCGAAGGCTATTGTAGGTGTAAAGAAGAAGAATAAAAGCAAGGCCAAATCGTCAAAGTCTTCTGGGAAGGCAAATGACAAATCCCAAGATGTATGCCTGCAGTGTGGCAAACGGGGTCACTGGAAGCGTGACTGCTGGGAGTACAAGGCGCACATGAAGGAAATCAAAGTGGGCAAGGCACCGACTTCAGATATGTTTGTTATAGAAATAAACATGTCTACTTCTAATTTTAAAAATTGGATTTTTGATTCTGGTTGTGGTATTCATATATGTACTGATGTGCAGGATCTACAGATTAGCAGGAGACTAGCCTCAAAGGAGATTGATTTACGCGTTGGAAATGGGACTCGTGTCGTCGTTTTGGCCGTTGGGACTTATATTTTGGAACTGCCCTCGGGGCATGTACTAAACTTATCAGACTGTTAATATGTACCTAGTTTGACTAGGAATATTATATATGTATCTTTATTAGCCCAATGTGGGTATACTTTTGTTTTTAGAAACACTGGGTGTTTTATGTATAAAAATGATATGGAGATATGTAGTGCTGATGTGAATAATGGTCTTTATATTTTGAATATAAATCAATCCCAAACATATAATGTAACAAACAAAAGGCTTAAACTAAGTAACAAAAATGAAACCTATATGTGGCATTGTCGTCTAGGACACATTAACAAGATCGCATATCCACACTTTCGAAGAATGGGTACTTGGACAGATTTGATCCAAATTCATATGACGTCTGCGAATCTTGTTTATTAGGCAAAATGCCTAAAACACCTTTTAGCGGTAAGGTGCACGTGCCACCGAACTATTAGCCCTCGTTCATAGTGACATATGTGGGCCCATGTCTAGCCAGGCTAGAGGTGGATATGAATACTTCGTAACTTTTACGGATGATGCATCGCGTTATGGTTATGTGTATCTTATGACACACAAGTCGGAAACCTTTGAGAAATTCAAAGAGTTTCAGCACGAAGTAGAAAAACAGACCGGTAAAAGTATTAAAACATTACGGTTGGACCGTGGTGGAGAATACTTGAGCAATGAGTTTCTCGATTACTTGAAAGATTATGGTATTCTTTCACAGTGGACTCCTCCCGGAACACCTCATTGAACGGAGTGTCCGAACGGAGAAACCGAACTTTGTTGGACATGGTAAGGTTGATGATGAGTCGCATAGAGCTACCTATTTCCTTCTGGGGATATGAATTGAACAGTGCAATACTTATTTTGAATAAGGTTCAGTCAAAGTCTGTTCAACAGACTCCGTATGAAATATGGACAGGAAAGAAATCGGGTTTCTCATTCCTAAAGATTTGGGGTTGCTGGGCATACGTTAAATGTTTGGATGGTACCAAACTTGAACCCAAATTGGATAAGTGTCTATTTGTAGGTTATCCCAGGGAAACCAAAGGATATTACTTCTACAACCCACAAGAGAACAAAGTATTTGTTGCTCTACATGCGGTTTTCCTTGAGAAGGAATTCCTAAATGCAGTGGTTAGTGGGAGGAAAGTATAACTTGATGAAAATCGAAGTGATACTGTTATTGTCACCGATTCCTTAACGGAACATGAACAGTTCACCAGGGATATGACTGTACCACAATCTTCAAATACACAAGGACCACGTAGATCAGAGAGAGTCATAAACCAACCTGAGAGGTATGTGTTTCTGATCTCACCTCATGTGGACATTAATCTTATTGAGGAAGATGAACCGGCTACATATAAGGAAGCGATACAAGATATCGACTCTGGTTTATGGCAAGATGCCATGAAATCCAAAATAGATTCCATGTACACCAACAAAGATTGGACACTGGTTGATGCACCAGAAGGCGTAAAGCCTATTGGTTGTAAATGGGTCTTCAAGAAGAATACCGACATGGATGGCAACATACAAACGTACAAAGCTAGGCTTGTAGCGAAAGGGTATCGTCAACGACATGGTGTCGATTACGACGAAAATTTTTCACCTGTTGCCATGATTAAATCCATTCGGATAATTCTTGCTAATTCTGCATATTTCGATTATGAGATATGGCAGATGGACGTCAAAACCGCTTTCCTTAACGGAACCTTTTGGAGGATGTTTATATGCAATAGCCTAACGGTTTTTTCATACCAAAACATGCAGACAAGGTTTGCAAGTTAAATCAATCCATTTATGGATTGAAGCAAGCATCGTGTTCTTGGAACCAACGTTTTGATGAGATCATAAAAGAATATGATTTCATTCAAAACGAGGATGATCCTTGTGTATATAAGAAGGTTAGCACTGACATTCATTGTCCTTTACGTTGATGATGTATTGCTTATTGGCAATGAAATTCCCATGCTACAATCGGTAAAATCTTGGCTTTCATTAAAATTCTCCATGAAAGATCTGGGAGAGGAAACCTTTATTCTAGGAATAAAGATCTACAGGGATAGATCTAGAAAGCTGCTTGGACTCTCCCATAGCACGTACATTGACAAAGTGTTGAAGAGATTCAACATGGAACAGTCTAAGAGGGGTTGTTGCCAGTGTCACGTGGTGTCACTCTATCTAAGGACATATGTCCTAAAACTCAAGATGAGAGAGACAACATGAGTCAGATCTCATTCGCTTCGGCAGTCGGATCGATCATGTATGCCATGATATGTATGCGACCTGATGTCTCCTATACTTTGAGCATGTGTAGTCGCTATCAGGCCGATCCTGGTGGTGGTCACTAGGTTGCGGTTAAGAACATCCTTAAGTATCTTAAACGAACTAGGGATGCGTTCTTAATCTATGGAGATGTAGAACTTGATGTAACTGAATTTACCGACGTAAGTTTCCAAACCGATAAAGATGACTATAAGTCGCAATCTGGGTACATATTTTGTTTGAACAACGGAGTAGTAAGCTGGAAATATTCCAAGCAATAGACTGTTACCGATTCATCAACAGAAGCGGAATATATTGATGCAGCTGAAGCAGCAAAAGAGGTACTTTGGATCCGTAAATTCCTAATTGGATTAGGAGTAGCTCCGTTAGCAGCTGAGCCCGTTCCATTGTATTGTGACAATAACGGGGCTATAGCGTAGGCTAAGGAACCGCGGTCTCATCAACGATCCAAGCATGTTCTTCGACGTTTCCATCTGATTCGCGAGATCATACATCGTGGTGATGTGAAGATCGAGAAGGTCGCATCAGAGGACAACATTGCAGATCCGCTGACGAAAGCTATTCCTCAACAAAAGTTTCAGTGACATGTACATAGTTCAGGTGTTAGATACTTGAGTAACTGGTTATAGGCCAAGTGGGAGATTGTTGGACAATTATGACCCATAGCGTCACTATTTGTAAAAGAAATTGTGGTTTTTGTACAAATTAACTATGTGACAATGGAAATTGTTATTTTATCATTTTTGTAATTAAATTACTTAAATATATAAATGATAAAAGTCCTTATGATTAATTCCGGATTATAAGATATAAGACAATATCAATCCACGAAGGTTTAATCATTAAATATCCCTAGTCGTAGTATTATCGAGACTGGACATCGATAATGCAGAATAGACTAGTATTGTACTTGTTCGTGTTATGGAAGCGTAACAACATAGTTCTCATATATTTAAGTATTGGATACTTATGCAAGTGTGATAGGAGGTTGTGTTTACCGATGGTATGGGAACAGCTTCGCTCTGGATAGACCCATCGGAATCCATTGGTAGTATGACTATGTGTCTATGGGAATCCGCATCAGGGTAGGTGTATTTGGTCTTAACCTGAGACTTACATCGCTAATACTTGCGAAAATTAATACGCTTTGGTTTTGGTCGTCCGAGACTTTGACAGGTTTTGTGTACACCTCTTCTAGGTTTATTGAGAATCATAGTGTATTGGGTGTGATGTCAAGACGGAAGTATCCCTCTAGTCATATGGAGATAATGATCACGCAGGGATACAAAACTGGTTCTCTATTATGTTACAACTATCGGGATAATATGACAAGGTCATGATTATCCGAATATAGAGACTAGTTGCTTGTGATCCGATATATGCTTCATACGGGGCAGACAATATTCCAGCCTTAGGCCTTGCATGTGACATCAGATACTGGATTGCAATACGCAATACTACGTATACTACGCCTATTATAGATTATATATATTCCTTAAAGAATATTTCTGGAGAATTGGGTAGGCACAGCGCTTTGCTAGAAGACAACAATGTCTTGTAAATCGGTAAGAACGTGGTACCGGGTACACACGTGTTCGGATAGTCCGATGACCGGATTTACTGCCAATATATACATGGATCTCATGGGTCGTTCCCGAAGATTCACCGATGACGTATGACTCGAACATAATTAATCTGGGATTAATTACGGCGAGAATTTAACTGGGATAAAATTCGATAAGAAGAGAGAGTATGATTAATTTAAAATTAATCGATTAAATAATATATTCAATATATTAAATGAAATTAAATTTCATAACGGAATTAGAATTGGATTTTAATTCGGGCGAACGAATTAATTTAGAATTAATTCGCGAGCGACATTCGTAATAATTTTGCAAGACATTATTATTTAATTAAATTTTATTTAATTACGTCGCGACGGAAAATTCATTTAATCGCATTAAGCGAACCCGAGCCCGAAGTTTGTTGAGCAAGCCACTTGAATTTTGAATTAAAGTGGGTCCCACCAACTTACATCGGCAAAGTTGATTGATGGGAGTAGTTGGAGGCCTTAAATGCATTTTTCCCTCCAAAACTTTGCTTAGCCTTTTGGTAAAACATATACCAAAATTTGGTTTTGACTTTTCATTAGTTGTAATTGATTTTAGAAATCAAAATATCAAAAACCAAAACTCTCTCCTCTCCCCTCACTTTGCCGTGAGCTACAAAGAACCAAGGGAAGAATTTTGTTGCAATTTTCTTCCAAAGCTTGCACTTAAGGAATCATACAAAGGTGATAGGGAAACATCCCTTGAGTTTGGAATTCAAAAGATCAAGCTTGGAGCTCAACATACAATCAAGGGAGAGCTTGGAGCAACTTCAAATGAGGTAATTTTTTGTTGTCTAAACATCCTACCAAGCCGATCAATGTAAGTTATTCCGCAAACTTCGTTGAGTATTCACACATTTTTTATGCTTAATGATCTTGGATTTGTTCTTAGAGAACCCAATAATTTATGTACTGATGTGTGGGATCTGCTTGTTGGAGTTCTACGGTCCCGGGGATCGAATACAAAGCATAAAACACATGTCCGAATACAACAAGAGAGTTGCGGAAGACTCACAACGATCGGTTGAGCGATGCGGCAACGAACAAAAAATTGATTTTGTGCCCACTGGAAGTCACGGCAGTGAGCTGCTGTCCCTCCTCCATTTTCGGCCATTGATGTCCTCCATGAAAGCTCCAAGCTTTGTGATGAAATCCCAAGCTCATGGGAGGACTTCCCTATCACCTTCGTGATGAGCGGAAAATATATCAATATTTACCGCCCCTTTAACTTAATATTTTCTTTAGTTTCTCGGGTTTGATGAACGTTTTAATGTGTTTTAGTTTATTTTGCAGATAAAATAATATCAGATCTCAATGAAATCATTTAGGACAAAATATGGGTCAAATAAGGGCAATTATTGGACTTGATATTTTAATTTTGGAGATTGGAAACTTGAAAGGGCGTTTTTGACGAAGTGCAGTTTTGAAAATTCCAATTTTGCGCATCTGTCGTATTTTGGGAATAACTTTTTACTACGATATCTGATTGAGCTGATTCAAGTTCCAGATTAAAGAAGACCCAATGATCTACAGTTTTAAAAGACAAAATAATTTCGAATTCTGATGATTTCATGCCCGAAATTGATGAACCATACAGAAGTGTGTTGTGTGTAGTTATTAAATTCACTTTCAATCATTTTCAAAGCAAAAAATAAATTAATAAATAAATAATAAAAATTATCAAATCCTCACCAAACATGATAAGAGATTAGTGGAGCAATTAATAATGGATTTGGTGGAGCAATCAGTGGAGCAATTAGTAGAGCAATTAATAATTGATTTGGTGGATGATTTGATGGAGGCAAAATTTTGCCTATAAATACCAAGCTATTTCATTTGTAAAATTCATACTTTCTTCTAAGGAATTCCTTAAGAATACTAAGAAGATTGTATCTTGTTTGTTTATTTACAGCTTTCAGTAATTAGTTTCCGCTTTCGCAATTTCTTTTCTTTACTTTTCAGTTTTTACTTTCCGCAATTTACTTTTACACACATTACTTTTCTTTCTTTAATTTTCAGTTTTTACTTTTCAGTAATTTACTTTCAGCAATTTACTTTTCAGCAATTTACTTTTCAGCAATTTACTTTCAGCAATTTACTTTTCAGTAATTTTCTTTCAGCATTTATTTTTCAGTATTTAATTTCAGCATTTACTTTCAGCATTTACTTTTCAGTATTTAATTTTCAGTATTTAATTTTCAGTATTTTACTTTATGTCTTTTATTTTATTTAAGTTTTTTTTACTACCCGTAAATATGTGTCGTAACTAAGCCAGTTATCTGGGGTTGTGATGAAATCCAATATCACCGGTTTATAAGGGGTTAGATTATAGCTTGGGTAATATAAATATTTATTTATTGAGTCTTAATCTTAATGTTTTTTCATTAACTGGCCATTAATAAAATTGAACTGGGAAACTTAAAATGAACTAGACATAGGGATTTTAAGTTTAAGACCTTAGACTCAATAGTCCACGATCTTCCTTGAGGATAGATAACCCTTTAATAGATTTCCTTATAGGATAGACATATACCTGTCGGGCGGGGGTAGCCATAATTGGAACTTAAACTTAATGAATCCAGATAATTTGGTTGACATAGACATATGGTTCAATTGGGTTAAACTGGGTATTTGTGTCTGACCATCGACAGAGGCTAACACATAATTTAGTGTTCCAGGTTAATAAATCAATATATTACCCAACTTTGATAACCACTTCATCTTTAAAATGATATTGGAAGAAATCACAACCCTAGATGTTTTTAATATTGAATTTTCTTAAAACCTACTTTCGAATAATTTTATTTACTTGTTTTTAAATTTAGAATCGTCACCATTTCAAATCAATCAAACAACCTGTTAGATACTAGTAATCATTTGACCTCATAAAATTAATAGATTAGATATTAAGTCCTCGTGGGATCGATATTTTTATACTACTTGAACGATATGTGCGCTTGCGTTATACGCGTGTGTAAGCACCGGTCAAGTTTTTGGCGCCGTTACCGGGGACTTATTTATCTTTCACTATTAATTTTGGGGTTAGATACGTTACTTGTATCTAATTTCTTCTTACTTATTGTTTTTGTTTTCTTGTGTTTCAGGTTCTCAGAAACTACATGAGACAAACCAGAAGCTTTGAACTCTGATCGCATGACCCAGAAATTGAAAGAACCATCAGACAGTTGAGAAGGGAAAGGCGAGAAGGCCAAGAAGCTTTAGTCAACATGGAACCTGAACCGTTGGAGGTTGCACCACCAATTCCCATTCGAGACAGAACCATTCCGGTGGTTGACAGACTCATTTCCTATATCGTACTTCCTCTCTTACCAGCAAATACGTGTGACATCAAAACATGCATTCAGATGATTCATCAGTCAGTTCAATTCGGGGGGAATGCAACTGAAGATCCTAATGCCCACATCAGTAACTTCCTGGAAGTTTGCGGCACTTTCAACTACAACAGAGCATCAGAAGAAGCAATGAGACTGCGTGTTTTCCCATACTCCTTGAAGGACAAAGCTAAAGCTTGGCTACATTCACTACCAGCAGGTTCTATCGCAACTTGGAACACTTTAGCCACCAAATTTCTTGCAAAGTACTTTCCACCAGCCAGAACCGAAAAGCTGAGGAATGACATCACATCCTTTGTACAACAAGATTCAGAATCCCTCTGCGAAGCTTGGGAAAGATTCAAAGATTTACTCCGGAAATGTCCTCACCATGAAATTCCAAAATGGCTTCAAGTCCAAAGATTCTATAATGGACTTTCTGGAATAATGAGAACCACAATCGATGTTGCTGCTGGAGGAGCTTTAATGGCAAAAGGATAAGATGAAGCCTGGGACCTAATCGAAGAAATGGCCAACAACAATTCTTTATGGCCAACATAAAGGAACATGATCCAAAGAATTGCAGGAATTTATGAAGTTGGAGCCAACACAGCACTGAATTCCAAGCTGGATGTGATTTGCAAAAATATGGAAACTCTTAACATAATAGTTAATGGTGGATCCACAAGTTCACCATTTGGAGGAGCACCTGAGTCAGAATCTTTCAACCAACATAAAGAAACGAAGAATTATGTCAATAATTTCAACAGACAGGGGAGCAATCCATATTCCAACACCTACAACCCAGGATGGAGGAATCATCTCAATTTCGCATAGAGAAACAATTCAGGGCAAATGAACAATCCACCACCCGGATTCCAACAACAGAACAAAAGCCAGGAACAGGAAAATGAACCAGGAATAACAGAAGTGTTGACCCACTTGAAAAAGATAGAAGCAAAACACGACTCTCAAGCAGCAAGATATGATGCTATGTTTCAATCTCAAGCAGCAAAATATGATGCTATGTTTCAATCCCAAGTAGCATTAATTCAAAGTCAATCAGCTTCTATTAAAGCAATGGAGAATCAAATTGGACAACTGGCCAATGCTCAGAGTTACAGATCGCCAGGTACCATTCCTAGCAACACAGAGCCAAATCCAAGGAACATGGGGAAGGAGCAATGTCATGCCATCATGTTAAAAAGCGGTACTGAAATCAACAAAGATGTTGGAATCAATGCAACAACAATTGAAGATTTTCCAAAAGAAACAAAGCAACAGATGGAGGAAAAAGAAGAAAAAGAAAAAGAACAAATCACTCCACCTCCACCTTTTCCTCAGCATCTTCAGAAGAATAAACTGGACAAGCAGTTTGCTCGATTCTTGGAGGTGTTCAAAAAGCTGCATATCAACATTCCATTTGCAGAAGCGTTGGAACAAATGCCCAGCTATGCCAAATTCATGAAAGATATTTCGAAAGCGGAGATTGGGAGATTATGAGACAGTAGCATTATTAGAAGAATACAGCGCCATCATTCAGAGAAAACTTCCTCCAAAGTTGAAAGATCCCGGCAGTTTCACTGTTCCTTGCACCATAGGAGAACATGACTTCGATAAAGCTCTGTGTGATTTAGGTGCTAGTGTTAACTTGATGCATTTTTCTATTTTCAGGAAACTACAGATTGGAGAAACAATGCCCACTTCAGTCTCACTACAACTTGCTGATAGAACGCTCGTATTTCCAAGAGGCGTAGTTGAGGATGTGCTGGTCAAGGTTGACAAATTCATTTTCCCAGCAGATTTTATTGTCCTTGATATGGAGGAAGACGCAGACGTGCCAATCATCCTGGGAGACCATTCTTGGCTACAGGTCGAACCATTATTGATGTATAAAAAGAAGAACTAACCATGAGGGTACAAGACCAAGAAGTAACATTCAATGTTTTCAAAGCCATGAATTTCCCAGATGATGAAAAGAATAAGGAATGTTTCAGACTTGATGTGATACATAGTACTGTTCAGAACTCTGATGAAAGACAAAGTTCTACTGACAAACTTAAAGCATGTCAATTACCTGTGGAGCCTGAAGATAAAGCGCACTGCGTACTGAAGAAGCCTATTCTTGCACTACAAGCAACAGAAGAGAAAAAGTTCCACCAGCTCAAAGAATTGGAGGAATTTCACATACAACCTTTTGAGGATGCCAAATTGTACAAGGAAAAGGCAAGGAAAAGACATGATGAGAAGATATGCGCATACAACTGGAACTAGGGCAGAAGGTACTGTTAAACAAATCAAGGGGGAAATTTTTCCCATGGAAGCCAAAATCATGGTGGTCAGGTCCATTTGTGATCACCAAGGTTTTACCAGACAGAGCCGTTGAGATACATGATCCTGACTCCAACAAAACTTTCAAAGGTTAAAAACAAGCGTGTTAAGCACTACTGGGGAGAATCATTTGAGCGAAAAAAAGAAAGTGTCACACTTTCAGATCTAGCCTAACGTTCGAGAAGTCACGTCTAGCTGACGACTTTAAACTTAGCGCTCGCAGGGAGGCAACCCATGCAATTTTTGTATATATTGTGATCTGGTGTGTTTTATTTTTATGTGTTTAATTTTTGCAGGTTTAGTCATTTCACGATGGAAGAAGCTCTTGCAAATCTTCACAAGCAATTTCCTTCTCTCCCTCAAAAATCTCTTATGAAAGTCTACAAAGCTCGCTTGGAACGGATGAGACTACTGATGATCAAAGGTATTCCTAATGACATTCGTTGGGTAATTGAAGCACGAGTCCGATTGGCAGGTGAGTCTTCTGACTCTTTTATTTCACATCTCTGCCTGGTTTTGGAAGAAGCACATATGCAAAGAAACGTAGAGCAAAACAAATGGATGTTTGTTACAAATGTGCACCCTGGAATTGCAATACTCGTTGTCATTCTTTAGGAATGGTGTCTGATAATCGCGAAGACAAAATTAAATTCATTAGGGATGGCTTGAGTAAAGTGTCTTTAGATGATATATCTTTAACTCTTGAGACGCATCCCAGTGGATATGTTCACATAGCCATTCGCAAATTACATACACAATTCCAAAAGAAAGACAACAATTAAGTCTTGGGAATCTGACTCAAAAAGACCATGTTTGCCAGTTTATAAGAAAATTGGATGGAAGCTTGTCCCTGACGCATAGACGTCAATCAAGCCGTTACTTTTCTTGTAAATATTATATCTCTTTGTCTTTTCTTAATAATTGTGATTTTTTTTTTTGTTTTCTTTTATTTTCTCCGACATGATCCAGACCTTTTTGACTATCACGATATTATTTCGCTACTAATCGTCATCTGGAAGATACTTGTGCTATTTTTACTCACCCTTTTCAGGTACTATAATTCAGCCCGTCATTGCACTTTTGAAGGCATCCAGAGTTGAGAAAGAAATACATATAAAAAATGGAAGCCACTTCAAGAAGACGAGTTGAAAACATCTGTGTGTTTTGCGGTAGTAGTGGTTGGTGTTAAGCCACAATACGTAGAAGCAGCACAAGAATTGGGTCGAGTCTTAGCTGCAAGAAATATGCATTTAACATATGGCGGAGGCAATCTTGGACTTATGGGGATCGTTTCAAAAGCTGTACAGGAATGAGGCAGTCACGTTTTGGGAATCATCCCAAAACCCTTGGTATAAGCAAATCTTATTGAACCATCAAACGGAGAGGAACTGATCGTGCCAGGTATGTCGGAATGTTTGGTAGAAATGATTAACTATGATGATGCTTTTATTGCTTTGCCAGGTGGCTTGGGTACATTGGTGGAAATTTTTATTATGATATCTTGGGCGAACCTGAACATACACCAGAAACCAATTGGGTTGTACAACGTTGATGGATTTTATGATTTTCTTTGTGTGTTTCTTGATGATGCCCGGAGAAATGGGTTACTGTCAAAACCTTTGAAAGAACTCCTCTTTACTGCCAGAACTACTCCGGATCTAATAGACCAACTCATAGCCTATGAACCACGAGTTAACCCTATCCTTTCAAAGATAAATTGGTCTGAGGACGATCGTGGTAAGAGGCGTAGGATTAATCTGGATCTTAATCTTTAATTTCCTATAGAATTTCAGCTAACCAGTATTATTTTCTAAACTCTTCTTCTACTTTTTAAGACATTGGGGACAATGTCTCATTTAGGTTTGGGGGAGGGAATTAGTTGATCAGTACCTTATTTTTAGTTTGTGTGTTGTTTTTATTTTTAGTCCAAATTTTTTCGAAAAATACAGAAAATTTGAAAAATTTTCAAAAATTACAAAAAACATTTGCGCTTTTGTGTTTTTATTTTGACTAAAATGGTGAAATTGGTAAGAGAGCTAGCTGAGTAAGGAGTTTCCACTCCTGAGACGTATCTCAATCCTATTTTCGAAATAAGTTAATTTTTGTTTATTTCCTTTTGAATTATTTAATTTGTGAATTCTCCATAAAACGGACTAAAATGGATCTTCATATGCTCAGTTGACATGTATTATCAACATATATAGTAACATACAGACATGAGCTAAAATTGAAAAGTTTGTAATATTCAGTGCTCTAGTTTAATTAGAGGAAGCATCTCAAAAAGCAATGGAGTAAAAAAAAAAAAAAAAAAACGTCTGAGATCCGAGTTATTAAATCTGTAAGGGTGTTTTAACACCTAGTGCCCTAAAACCAACTGGTTTGGGAGTCACTGGCCCAAAGCTCGTTACATGGATCAAAGATGCTGCAAAAATATATATATCTGAAGTCTGAGTAATTAAGTTCGTAGGGGTGTCTTAACACCTGGTGCCCTAAAGCCAACTGGTTTGGGAGCCACCGACCCAACACTCGCTACATAGATTGAAGATATTGTATATAAATAAAAAATAGAGAAAAATCAAAGAAAAAATCTGAAAATCATTCCATTGCTACAAAAAGGTCTGAAATCTGATGAACTTCAGGACAAAAATGTTACTCTCTTATCAACTGCACTTATGACTGTTGTGGGCAAAAATGAGTTGATTAATATTTTGTCGACTGTGTATATGGAGAATGGTAAAAATAATCGGAGAATTTACTTATTTGGTAATTTAGAATGAAATAAAACAACTATTGATTTGGAGTAAAAGTTTCACCTGATTAGTCACTAACCTCTTTATTCTCTTTTCTCTTGTCTTTTTGCTTTTGTGTGCATTAGTTTCACTACCTTTTTACTTTTGTAAAATGTTTGTGGGTATCGTTGATGTAAGCCCTCACAAGACTATAACTCGTCCACTATGGACACCTAGGGGTTTAAAGGCTTGTTGCATATGCTAAATGCAACCGTGATCCCTACGAAAGTGGCTTAGTTTAATTTTAATTGTTTCTTGTATTTTATTTTATTGTTTTGCTCGAGGACTAGTAAAATGTTAGGTTTTGGGTTGTGATGAGCGGAAAATATATCAATATTTACCGCCCCTTTAACTTAATATTTTGTTTAGTTTCTCGGGTTTGATGAACGTTTTGATGTGTTTTAGTTTATTTTGCAGATAAAATAATATCGGATCTCAATGAAATCATTTATGACGAAATATGGGTCAAATAAGGGCAATTATTGGACTTGATATTTTAATATCTGTCGTATTTTGGGCATAATTTTTACTCCGATATCAGATTAAGCTGATTCAAGTTTCAGAGTAAAGAAGACTCAAAGATCTACAGCTTTGAGAGACAAAATAATTTCAAATTCTGAATATTTCATGCCCGAAATTGATGACCCATCCAGAAGTGTGTTGTGTGTAATTATTAAAGTCACTTTCAATCATTTTCAAAGCAAAAAATAAATTAATAAATAAATAATAAAAATTATCAAATCATCACCAAACATGATAAGAGATTACTGGAGCAATTAATAATGGATTTGGTGGAGCAATTAGTGGAGCAATTAATAATTAATTTGGTGGATGATTTGATGGAGGCAAAATTTTGCCTATAAACACCAAGCCATTTCATTTGTAAAATTCATACTTTCTTCTAAGGAATTCCTTAAGAATACTAAAAAGATTGTATCTTGTTTGTTTATTTACAGCTTTCAGTAATTAATTTCCACTTTCGCACTTTCTTTTCTTTACTTTTCAATTTTTACTTTTCGCAATTTACTTTTACGCAGATTACTTTTCTTTCTTTAACTTTCATTTTTTACTTTTCAGTAATTTACTTTCAGCAATTTACTTTTCAGCAATTTACTTTTCAGCAATTTACTTTCAGCAATTTACTTTCAGTAATTTTCTTTCAGCATTTAATTTTCAGTATTTAATTTCAGCATTTACTTTCAGCATTTACTTTTCAGTATTTAATTTTCAGTATTTTACTTTATGTCTTTTATTTTATTTAAGTTTTTTTTACTACCCGTAAATATGTGTTGTAACTAAGCAAGTTATTTGGGGTTGTGATGAAATCCAATATCACCGGTTTATAAGGGGTTAGATTATAGCTTGGGTAATATAAAGATTTATTTATTGAGTCTTAATCTTAATGCTTTTTCATTAACTGTCCATTAATAAAATTGAACTGGGAAACTTAAAATGAACTAGACATAGGGATTTTAAGTTTAAGACCTTAGACTCAATAGTCCACGATCTTCCTTGAGGATAGATAACCCTTTAATATATTTCCTTATAGAATAGACATATACCTGTCGGGCGGGGGTAGCCATAATTGGAACTTAAACTTAATGAATCCAGATAATTTGGTTGACATAGACATATGGTTCAATTGGGTTAAACTGGGTATTTGTGTCTGGCCATCGACAGAGGCTTACACATAATTTAGTGTTCCAGGTTAATAAATCAATATATTACCCAACTTTAAGATAACCACTTCATCTTTAAAATGATATTGGAAGAAATCACAACCCTATATAGTTTTTAATATTGAATTTTCTTAAAACCTACTTTCGAACAATTTTATTTACTTGTTTTTAAATTTAGAATCGTCACCATTTCAAATCAATCAAACAACCTGTTAGATACTAGTAATCATTTGAACTCATAAAATTAATAGATTAGATATTAAGTCCTCGTGGGATCGATATTTTTATACTACTTGAACGATACGTGCGCTTGCGTTATACACGTGTGTAAGCACCGGTCACTTCGCATGTCTCTCGGAGTGCTAGCTCTTGATGTTTTTGCCTCAAAAACATCACACTTTGGTTCCTATAACTCACGGCAGTGAGCTGTGAAAGAAGAGAGAAAATTCAGCCCTAGGCGTGAATGAGAGGGAGATAAAAAGAGAGAGTGAGTTGTGTGTTGGTTGGCAAAAAGGTGTGTATCTAATACCACTTTTGATTTTCAAAAAAATCAATTAATTGATTTTCAAAATCAAAAACAAATACCAAATATTTAAATATATTAAATGTCTATCATGCCATCACACTTGAGTGTATTACACTCCACCATCAACTTCCATCAAGTCACATCACTCAATCAATCAAGTGACAAGTTGTCACATCACTCAAAGTGACTAATGATTTGACGTTTGATTTGACTTGTGTGCCGTACTCGAATCCGAAATGCGAATGCGCTCGCAAACAATCCCGGGCTCGGGTTCGCTAATTCCAAATTAACGAATTTTCAAATGATTATGCTTAACGAAATCACTATTCACATCGCTAACGAATTAATTCTAAATTAACTAGTTCACCCGAATTAAAATCTAATTTTAATTCCGCGTCGAAATCCAATTTCGTTTAATATATCGAATATATTAATTAATCGATTAATTCCAAATTATTCGTTTTTCTCTCTTTAATGATATTTTATCTCAGATAAAATATCTCCGTAATTAATCCCAGATTAATTTTCTCTCTCATCATTAATTAATCCCAGATTAATAAAAGTGCGAGTCATACGTCATCAGTGAATCTTCAGGAAGTGACCCATAGATCCCCAGATATGTTGGCAGTAAATTCGGTCGTCGGACTATCCGAACACGTAAGTACCTAGCACTACGTTTGTACCGATTTACAAGACAAGGTTGGCTTCTAGCAAAGCGCCATGCCTACCCAATTCTCCAGAAATATCCTTACAGGAATATAAGGATCTATATCAGGCTTAGTATACGTAGTATTGCGTATTTCGATCCAGTATCGGATGATCATATGCAAGCCTGGGGCTGGTAAAGTGTCTGTCCCGTACGAAGCATATATCGGATTACGAGCAACTAGTCTATTTATTATCGGATAATAATGACCAAGTCATATTATCTCGATGGTTGCAACCCTTTAGAGAACCAGTTCTGTATCCCTACGCGATCATCATCTCCATATGACTGGAGTGATACTTCCGTCTTGACATCACACCCAACACACTACGATTCTCAATATACCCAGCAGAGGCGAACACATAACCTGTTAAAGCCCTGGACGACCAAAACCAAAGTATATTGATTGTCGCAAGTATTAGCGGTGCAAGTCTCAGGTTAAGACCAAATACACCTACCCTGATTTTGGAATTCCATTGACACATAGTCATACTACCAATGGAATTCTGAGGGGGTCTATCCAGAGCGAAGCTGTTTCCCGTACCATCGGTAAACACAACCTCATATTACAATTGCATGAGTATCCTATACCCAAGTGTAATACTAGTCTTTTACGTATTTATCGATGTCCAATCTCGATAATACTCTGACTATGGATATTTAATGATTTATCCTTCGTGGACTGATACTGTCTCATATCATTCTCAATCCAGGAACAAATCATAAGGACCTCCTATCATTTATACATCTTAGTGATCTAATCACAAATGATAAGAGTGCAATCTCCTTTGTCACATAGTTAATTTGCACAACAACACCATGATCAGTACAAATAGTGATGCTATGGGTCATAATTGTCCAACAATCTCTCACTTGGCCTATAGCCAGTCACTCGAGTGTCTAACACCCGAACTATGTACGGTTGGCTCAAACTGCTGAGAAAAGGCTTTCGTCACCGGATTTACATGATTATAGTTTGATGCAATTTATACGATCATTACATCGCCACGATGTATGATCTGAACGAATCAGATGAATATCGAAGTATGTATCTGGATCGTTGATGAGACCATTAAGTCTTTAGCATGTGCTGACGCCTAGCTCAGCTGATAACAGAACTATATCTAATCTAATTAGATTTATTATCGACCCAAATGGCTTCTATTGCTGCCTCAGCTGCAACAATAACCCGTATTTATTGTTTATTCGGTAACAATATCTTGCTTGGATGATTTCCAGCTCACTGTACCATTATTCAAACTGTATAGTACCGTTGTTACGACTTATAGTCGTTTTATCGGTTTGGAAACTTGCTATAGTGATCTCAGTCACTTCAAGTTCTCCTTCTCCATAGTATAAGACAGTATCCTTAGATCTCTAAGATACTAATGGATGTTCTTAACTTTAATCCAGTGACTATCACTTGGATTGGCCTGTTTGTGAATCCATATGCTCAAAGCGTATGAGTTATCAGGTCACGTACATTTTTCAATGTACGAGTTCTTTGGAGAGTTTTCTCGAAAGCCAAGCTTTCACCGATTGTAATTATGGGAATATCATTTCCAAGAAATGACATATATTATCATTATTTATAGGACATTTATTGTCAGTGCGCTCCCACTAACCTCCTTATATACACAAGAATCATTTCGTTTTGAATTAAATCATACACCATTATGATTACATCAAAATGATAATTCCAAGAACCTAATGCTTTCTTCAATCCAAACATGGATCGATTAACTTGCAAACCTTGTTTGCTAGTTTAGGTACGACAAAACCGGCAGGATGTTGTAAACATCCTCCAAAAGGTTTCCTTTTCATGAAAGTGATTTTCCCATTAAGCTGACATATTTCATACATGAAACATGCAGCTTTAGCAAGCATTATACAAATGGATTTACCGTGGCAGCAGGTAAAAGGTTGAATCGTAATCAACACAATGTTGATAACGATACATTTCCGCTAAAAGCCTAGCTTTATACGTTGGTATGTTGCCATCCATGTATGTCTTCCTTGAAGACTTATATTGTACCATTAGGCACAATGCCTTGCGGTACATCAATTAGTATCCAAACTAAGTTGATATACATGGAATCCATTTCGGATGTCATGGCACTTTGCCATAACTAGGAATCGATACCTTGTATCAGTTCCTCATACGTAGTCAGTTGGTATTCCTCAATAAGATTGACATCGTTTCGAGGTGAGATCAGAAACCCATACCCCAGGTTGTTTTCTGACTCTCTCCGACATACGCGGTTCTTTTGTATTCGAAGATTATGGGTATAGTTTCATCCTTGATGAACTATTAGTGTTCCATTAGGAATCAGTGCCAGGAACAGTATTACTCCAATTTTCATCGAGTTTTACTATCCTCCCACTTTCCACTGCATATCGGTATTCCTCTTAGGAAAACCGCATGGTGAACAACAATTAAATTGTTCTCATTTGAGTTGTATAAGTACTATACTTTTGTATCCCTAGGATAACCTACAATTGGCATTTATCCAATTTGGATTTAAGTTTGATATCATCCAAACGTATGCCTAGCATTCCCAAATATTCAGGAATGAGAAACCCAGTTTCTTTCCTGTTCATATCTAATATGAAATTCTGTCAAACAGATTATTATGGAACCTTATTCTAAATAAGTTTTGCAATGTTAAATGCTTATCCGTTGAAGGAAATGGTAGCTCAGAGCGACTCATGATTAACCTTATCATGTCCAACAAAATTTGGTTACTCATTTCGGTCACACCGTCATGATTGACGTGTTCCGGGAGGAGTCCTCATTGAAAGAATATTATACTCTTTCAAGTATATTAGAAATTTATTGCTTAGGTATTTTCCATTACGGTCTTACCGTGACGGTTTAATACCTTAGCTGGTCTGTTTGTCTATTTCGTGTCGAAACTATAAAAGTTTCTTATTTGTGTTCTTCAAAAGAAACACATAACCATAACGCGATGCCACATTCGTAAGGTCACGAAATATTCATATCCACCTCTAGCCTAGCTAGACATGGGCCCACTTGCTTCACTATGAACTATGGCTAATCAGATCGATGGCATTTGCACTTTTACCAAGTAAATAGTGTTTTAGGCACTTTGCCTAATAAACTAGATTCGTAGACTTTAGTTGATAGGAATCAAAACAATCCTAGTACCCACTTTTCGAAAGTGTGGATATACGACTCTTGTTTAGTTGTGTCCCAGACAACAATGCCACAAAAGTTTCATCTGATCAAATCAGTTTGAGCTAATTGTTTGTCATATTATACGTTTGAGATTTATTTATATTCAAAATATAAATTCTGTTATTCACATGAATCACATCTAATGTGTTTATCTCAATATCACCTTTATATAATAAAACATTTTAGTGTTCTAGAATATAAAGGTATATCCGCAATGGAGAAACACTGATATGGAGATAACGTTCCTAGTCAAACTAGTTACATCATAACAGTTTCCATATTTAGGTACACACCTGAATGGTAGTTCCTAAATTAGGTATCTACGGTTAAAACAGCGACAGTCGTCCCGTTTCCAATTCGCAGATTAATCTCAATTGATGTCAGTATCTTGCTCATAGCAGATTCTGAACATCAATGCATATTTATGTACCACACTAAGTATTTAAAATCCAATTTTAATACTAGTAGTGAACATAATTATGACAAACATATTTGAAGTCAGAGCCTTGCCCCGTCTTCAATTCCTTCATGTCTGTTTGTTCGAACGGCAGTCACGCTTCCGCGATCCCGTTTGCCATAATTTAAGCAGACATTTTGGGATATGTCTTTTATCTTCCCAGAAGATTATAATGATTTTTCCTTTGCCCTTTTCAACACTCCAGAAGCCTTTGGCCTAGCCTCGGCTTACTAGAATATCGAAGTAAAGTGCGCCTTGTGCTACTTGCCTTATTGCAAACTTTGAATTTGTCTCCTTGAGAATAGTCATTAACTCTCCAAGAGCTTACAATTGCAATTTATTACTTCTAAAATCTAAATATAGATTTATGAAGATCCTTCAATTTTATTATCATACTTTAAGGATCTAACCCTTTTGTTCTGACAAAGAAATTAAGAAGTCTAATTAGCAAGCTTAATGGATTAAGCACTAAAGTTATCATCACATAAATCTTCCAAAGATTATGCTCTACTATTTGCTTAACTCCGGGCTTAGGCCTAATATGTTATTTTATCAAATAAAGTAACTTATTAGATTCCAGGACCAATCCTGAAATTTTATTCCCAATTTGAAAATTAAACCATTTAAATACATTTTCCATAGGATTATGTTTTAAATGTCAATCTTTCAATTTTATCTTGATTTTAATAGTCCAACTATATAATCAACGATTTAGGTACTATTTATTATAATGATTATTATAGTCCAACTATTTAATCAACTATAATTAAATTGTTTGAATATAGTCCAACTATTAATTAAAACAACAATTTAAATATTAGTCCAACTAACATTTAATTTATTCGACGAATGATATGTGATTGAGCGCGTATGGCAAGTAATTAAACGAATATTGCAAATTCAATTCTTGCCTCCCACTATTTTTCGGTGAGCCTCTAACCCTCTGTCGAGTACTCGGGAAACCGTGTTTCCTAGTGGGCTAGGATCCCGTTAAATATCACACAATCTTGACTTTGGCTAACAAATTGTATGATAATTAACTAGGTAGATCTCTAAGATCAATTAGATCCCATCCAATTCCTAGATCCAATAGGTGGACATCCAAGTCCGAAATATATATCTATATATGCCAATATATCCACTATATTGCCTAACCTTTTTCCTCTGAATCAACTAAGCCTTGGCTTTGGCACAACAAACTTAGTGATCTCAGTCAAGCGCGACCCATTGACTATGGAAAGCTTCGTAATCAATGTCGATGGACAAGAAGTGGTCTTGACTTTGGCCAACAAACCACAACTTGGACAAGACACCAATATGGAACAAAGCTCTCGTGATTCAAACACATCCTCGACGGACAAAGGCCTTGACTTTGGCCAACAAGCCAATGCTAGTCTCGGATCTTGAGTAAGAATCACTCAATGGAAGGAAAAACGCTTAATATTTTGTGAGGGTTTTTCGAGTACAAATTGGCAACCAATTTTTTATCTTTGTTAAAGTCTCATCATCATACACCCTTAAACATGCATTCTAAACACATAATAAAGCGCATATAATAAATAATAATGATATGCGGATGGATACTTTACACAATGATCCTAGATCAAATCTCTCTTTTTCTCTCTCCAGCTAGCACAAGTATTTACTTCTACCCGTTACACTACACTTCTAAAGAAACCTCATTTACATTGAGGGGAATAGGTGAGAAGAGAATACAAAGAGTCATAAGAGATAAGGTTGGACACGCAGGTCCAATTAATAAATTCTAAATTTATTACAACAATTTCTAAAATTGCCCCACCCATCTAATATCCATCCGATATACATTATTGATGCATCGTAACCATGTATTCACACAAGCATGTTATCAATCAATCTAATCAAATTAATTAATCTGATAATTAGTGATCATCCAATGTTCAAACAACGATTTGATTTTGCTCGAGTCAAACTCGTTTTTGCGAATAAGTACTCAAAGTACGAATTCTCGAATTAAATTAAATTACATAATTAAATCCAAATTAAATACTACACTTTATTAACGAACCTTTACGACTTAAATTCCAAATTTAATCGTTACGGGTCTCAAAGCCCGATTAACGTCCAACGTTAATTTAATTAAAGTCCAATGGGCTTTTAATTAATTTCTTAAGGCGTGGACTTTTGGTCAACTCGGGTCAAACCCAATAACCAAAGTCCAATCAAGGAGTAATCCCATAAGCCTAGAAATCAATTTAGGCCCATTAGGCCCAATTAAACTTTAAAGGTCCATTTATCGCATTTGGGCTTTATGGAAGCGGTTTTGGGCCCAATTGGATCCAACCAATTTAGCCTAAACCCAACTTAGTACAACCAAGCCCAATAAGCCCAATAACAACTTTAAAAGCCCAATTTCTAAAATAGGCCCAACATAATTAAATTACAAAAACCCAATTTCACAATTTAATTACATAAAGTGTATTACACAATTAATTACCCAAATCAATATTTCCAAAACACAAATTTGTATAATTAATCATGCTCATTAACAACAAATAGTGTCCAACACAATTTAATCAAAAATCAAACCCAATACATGTTATCATAGTCTCAGCAATTGAAGGAATTCATGTCCGATTCGGTTTCAATCCAATTAAATCCACAATCGATATTAAATCAACATCCCAATTGATTCCAACTCATCCAATGAATCAAAAAATCCAAAATCCAAAACTTTAGGGCTTCTCAAACTCTCGGCCAAGCAAGATAAATTGGGGAAAATTGTTCCAAACAACATTTCATCAAATTGATCCAATCAATCTTCAATTAAAACACATTTAAGCATATTCATTCATCCAATTTCATAAATTCATGCTCAAAATCAATTTACCCAATTTTAAGCCCTAAATCATATTTCATGCTTTTACTCGCTCTGATACCATTGTTGGAGTTCTACGGTCCCGATGATCGAATACAAAGCATAAAACACATGTGCGTATACAACGAGAGAGTTGCGAAATACTCACAATGATCGGTTGAGCGACGCGGCAACGAAAAAAAATTTGATTTTGTGCCCACTAGAAGTCACGGCAGTGAGCTGCTGTCCCTCCTCCATTTTCGGCCATTGATGTCCTCCATGAAAGCTCCAAGCTTTGTGATGAAATCCCAAGCTCATGGGTGGACTTCCCTATCACCTTCGCATGTCTCTCGGAGTGCTAGCTCTTGATGTTTTTGCCACAAAAACGTCACACTTTGCTTCCCTATAACTCACGGCAGTGAGCTGTGAAAGAAGAGAGAAAATTCAGCCCTAGGCGTGAATGAGAGGGAGAGAAAAAGAGAGAGTGAGTTGTGTGTTGGTTGGCAAAAAGGTGTGTATCTAATACCACTTTTGATTTTCAAAAAAAATCAATTAATTGATTTTCAAAATCAAAAACAAATACCAAACATTTAAATATATTAAATGTCTATCATGCCATCACACTTGAGTGTATTACACTCCACCATCAACTTCCATCAAGTCACATCACTCAATCAATCAAGTGACAAGTTGTCACATCACTCAAAGTGACTAATGATTTGACGCTTGATGCGACTAGTGTTTTGACGCTTGATTTGAATTGCATGCCGCACTCGAATTCGAAATGCGAATGCGCTCGTAAACAATCCCGGGCTCGGGTTCGCTAATTCCAAATTAACGAATTTTCTGTTGCGATGCAATTAAATGATTACGCCTAGCGAAATCAATATTCACGTCGCTAACGAATTAATTCTAAATTAACTCGTTCGCCCGAATTAAAATCTAATTTTAATTCCGCATCGAAATCCAATTTCGTTTAATATATTGAATATATTAATTCATCGATTAATTCCAAATTAATCGTTTTTCTCTCTTTAATGATATTTTATCCCAGATAAAATTTCTCTGTAATTAATCTTAGATTAATTTTCTCTCTCATCATTAATTAATCCCATATATAATAAAAGTGCGAGTCATACTTCATCGGTGAATCTTCGGGAAGCGACCCATGAGATCCCCAGATATGTTGGTAGTAAATTCGGTCGTCGGACTATCCGAACATGTAAGTACCTAGTACTATGTTTGTACCGATTTACAAGACAAGGTTGGCTTCTAGCAAAACGCCATGCCTACCCAATTCTCCAGAAATATCCTTACAGGAATATAAGGATCTATATCAGGCTTAATATACGTAGTATTGCGTATTTCGATCCAGTATCGGATAATCACATGCAAGGCCTGTTGCTGGTACAGTGTCTGCCCCGTACGAAGCATATATCAGATTACGAGCAACTAGTCTCTTTATTATCGGATAATCATGACCAAGTCATATTATCTCGATGGTTGCAACCATTTAGAGAACCAATTCTGTATCCCTACGCGATCATCATCTCCATATGACTAGAGTGATACTTCCGTCTTGACATCACACCCAACACACTACGATTCTCAATATACCCAGCAGAGGCGTACACAGAACCTGTTAAAGACCTGGATGACGAAAACCAAAGTATATTGATTGTCGTAAGTATTAGCGGTGCAAGTCTCAGGTTAAGACCAAATACACCTACCCTGATTTCGGACTTCCATAGACACATAGTCATACTACCAATGGAATTCCGAGGGGGTCTATCCAGAGCGAAGCTGTTTCCTGTACCATCGGTAAACACAACCTCATATTACACTTGCATGAGTATCTTATACCCAAATATATAAGAACTATGTCGTTTGTGCCCTCACAACGCGCACAAGTGTAATACTAGTCTTTTACGTATTTATCGATGTATAATCTCGATAATACTCTGACTAGGGATATTTAATGATTTATCCTTTGTGGACTGATACTGTCTCATATCATTCTCAATCCAGGAACAAATCATAAGGACCTCCTATCATTTATACATCTTGGTGATCTAATCACAAATGATAAGAGTGCAATCTCTTTTGTCACATAGTTAATTTGTACAACAACACCATGATCTGTACAAATAGTGACGCTATGGGTCATAATTGTCCAACACTGCTGATTAGCAGGAGACTGGCTTCAGTTGAGATCAACCTATGAGTTGGAAGCGGGACAAGAGTCACTGTTTTCGCCGTAGAAACCTAAGTTTTGGAACTGCCCTTTGGGCATGTACTTAAATTAGGAAACTGTTATAATGTATCTAGTTTAACTAGGAACATTATCTCTGTATCTAGTTTAACCCGTTGCGGGTATACCTTTATATTCTAAAACACTAAGAGTTTTGCTTATAAAGATGATATTGAGATAAGCACATTAGATGTGAATAACAACATTTTTATTTAGAATATAAATGAATCTCAAACATATAATATGACAAACAAAAGCTCAAACTGAATAAATCTGTTGAGACTTAAAACTGACATTGTTGTCTGGGACACATTAAACAAGACTCGTATATCCACACTTTTGAAGATTGGATACTAGGACGGATTTGATTCTAATTCAAATGATGTCTACGAATCTAGTTTATGAGGCACTTTGCCTAAAACACTTTTTTCTTGGTAAAAGTGTAAGTGCCACCAATCTGTTACCCCTCGTTCATAGTGACGTAAGTGGGCCCATGTCTAGCTAGGCTAGAGGTGGATATGAATACTTTGTAACCTTTACGGATGTGGCATCGTGTTACGGTTATGTGTATCTTATGAAACTCAAGTCATAAACTTTTGAGTAATTCAAAGAGTTTCGACACGAAGTAAGAATCAGACCGGTAAAAGTATTAAAGACATTACGGTTGGACCATAGTGTAAAATACTTAAAGATATGAGTTTCAAGATTACTTGAAAAAGTATGGTATTCTTTCACAGTGGACTCCTCCCGGGACACCTAAATTTGATGGTGTGTCCGAATAGAGAAACCGAACTTTGTTGGACATGGTAAGGTTAATGATGAGTCGCTCTGAGCTACCAATTTCCTTCTGATGATACACATTAAACAGTGCAATACTTATTTTAAATAAGGTTCCATGAAAATCTGTTAGACAGACTTCATATTAGATATAAACAGGAAAGAAATTGGGTTTCTCATTCCTGAAGATTTGGGTATGTTGGGCATATAATTGAATGTTTTGATGATACCAAACTAGAACCCAAATCGGATAAGTGCCTATTTATAGGTTTTCCTAGGGAAACCAAAGTATAGTACTTATACAACTCACAAGAGAACAATGTAATTGTTGCTATCTATGCGGTTTTCCTAAAAGGAATTCCTATATGCGGTGGTAAGTGGGAGGAAAGTAAAACTTGATGAAAATCGGAGTAATACTGTTCCAAACACCGACTCCTTTACGGAACACGAACAGTTTATCAGGGATGAAATTGTACCAAAATCTACGAATACACAAGAACCGCGCAAGTCGGAGAGAGTCAGAAAACAACCTGGGAGGTATGAGTTTCTGATCTCACCTCATATAGATGTCAATCTTATTGAGGAAGGTAAACCGACTACGTATGAGGAAGTGATACAAGGTATCGACTCCATTTATGGCAAAGTGCCATGATATCCGAAATGGATTCCATGTATACCAACCAAGTTTGGACACTAGTTGATGTACCATAAGGCATTGTGCCTATTGGTACTAAATGAGTCTTCAAGGAAGACATACATGGATGGCAACATACAAATGTACACAACTAGGCTTGTACAAAAAGGATATCGTCAACGACATATTGTCGACTAGGATGAAATTTTTTCAACTGTTGCCATGATTAAATCCATTTGGATAATTCTTGCTAATGCTGCATATTTCATTTATGAAATATGGAAAATGGACATTAAAACCGCTTTCCTTAACGGAAATATTTTGGAGGATGTTCACAACATCCTGACGGTTTTGTTGTGCCAAAACATGCAAACAAGGTTTGCAAGTTAAATCGATCCATTTATGGATTGAAGCAAGCATTGTGTTCTTGGAACCAACATTTTGATGAGATCATAATGGTATATGATTTCATTCAAAACGAATATGATTCTTGTGTATATAAGAAGGTTAGTGTGAGCGCAATGACAATGAATGTCCTACAAGTTGATGATGTATTACTTCTTAGCAATAACATTCCCATTATATAATCGGTGAAAGCTTGGCTTTCATTAAAATTCTCCATGGAATACCTGGGAGAAGCAGGCTTTATTCTAGGAATAAAGATCTACTGGGATAGATCTAAAAGCTGCTGACATCACTCCCAAAATTCGTATGATTTTGAAATGTATGTGACCTGATGTCTCATATGCTTTGAACACATGTAGACGCTATAAGGTCAATCCAGGTGATGGTCACTGGATTAATGTAAAGAACATCCTTGAGTATCTTGGATGAACTAAGGATGTTTTCTGGAAATATAGGAAATGAGAACTTGAGTTGACTAGGTTCACCGCTGTAAGTTTCCAAACCGACAAAGACGACTTAAGTCGTAATAAGGGTACATATTTAGTTTGAATAACAGAACAGTGAGCTGGAAATCTTCCAAGCAAGATACTGTTGTCGAATAAACAACAAGAGCGGAACATTGCTGCAGCTGAGGCAGCAATAGAAGCATTTTGGATCTATATAATCCTAATTGGATTAGGAGTAGTTCTGTTAACAGCTGAGTTAGGCTACAGCACAGGCTAAGGAACAGCGATCTCATCAACTATCCAAGTATATACCTCGACTATTTCATCTTATTTGTTAGATCATACATCGTGGCGATGTGATGATCGAATAAAACGCATCAGATGATAACATTGCAAATCCGCTGACGAAAGCTGGTTCTCAGCAGAATTTTGAGTGACCCGTACATAGTTCAGGTGTAGGACACTTGAGTGATTGGCTATAGGCCAAATAGGAGATTGTTGGACAATTATGACACATAGCATCACTATTTGTACACAGCATGTTGTTGTTGTACAAATTAACTATGTGACAATGGAAATTGCTCTTTTATCATTTATAATTGGATTACCAGGATATATAAATGATAAAAGTCCATATGATTAGTACCGAATTAATAAGATATGACACAATATTAACCACAAAGGTTTAATCATTAAATATCCATAGTCGTAGTATTATCGAGACTGAACATCGATAATGCGGAATAGGCTAGTATTACACTTGTGTGTGTTATGGAAGCGTAACGGCATAGTTCTCATATATTTGGGTATTGGATACTCATTCAAGTGTAATAGGAGGTTCTGTTTACCGATGGTATAAAAATAGCTTCGCTCTGGATAGACCCCTTGGAATCCCATTGGTAGTATGACTATGTGTCTATGGGAATCCGAATCAGGGTAGGTGTATTTGGTCTTAACCTGAGACTTGCATAGCTAATACTTGCGACAATCAGTATACTTTGGTTTTGGTCGTCCGGGGCTTTAACAGGTTCTGTGTACGCCTCTTCTAGGTATACTGAGAATCGTAGTGTATTGGGTGTGATGTCAAGATGGAAGTATCACTTCAGTCATATTGAGATGATGATCACATAGGTTACGGAATTAGTACTCTTAATTACTGCAGCATCGGGATAATATTACTAGGTCATGATTATCTGAATATAGAGACTAGTTACCGGGGATCTTATATATGCTTCGTACGGGGCAGACACAATTCCAGCCCCAGGCCTAGCATGTGACATCTGATACTGGATCGTTATACGCAATACTACATATGCTACGCCTAACAAAGATTACATATTTCTTTAAAGAATATTTATGGAGAATTGGGTAGGCACGGTGCTTTACTAGAAGCCAACCATGTCTTGTAAATTGGTAAGAACGTGGTACCGGGTACGCACGTATTCGAATAGTCCGATGACCGTATTTACTGCTAACATATCCAAGGATCTCTTGGGTCGCTTCCCAAAGATTCACCGATGAGATTTGACTCGAACAGAAAATTAATCTGGGATTAATAATGAGAGAGAAAATTAATCTGGGATTAATTACGGCAAGAATTAATCTGGGATTAATTAACAGAGAAAGAATTAATCTGGGATTAAATTCGTCGAGAAGAGAGAACGCGGTTAATTTGGAATTAATCGGTAAAATAAATTTAATGATGAAATTAGATTTTACTATTTAATTTATTTAATTGGGCTAAAATAATATATTAGATATATAATTGAAATTAGATTTCAATGCGGAATTAAAATTGGATTTTAATT
>SKCR01049607.1:0-70917 GCA_019454045.1 Zanthoxylum bungeanum | reverse complement strand
GATAAATCTGGATCTTAACCTTTAATTTCCTTTCTAGATGTAGCATTTCAGCTAACCAGATATGATCTTCTAAACTCTTCTTCTACTGTTTAAGACATTGGGGACAATGTCTCATTTAGGTTTTGTAACATCCCAGATTTTCGAGACTGTTCTAGAAGATTCCCAAACTGATGTTATAGTCTCGGAGCATGATGATAATGAATAATAAGAGTTCAAGCGATATCATATGGGTCGGAATAATATAAAGTGAAGAGTTGTCGCATCAGAAGACGCATCGTCTCAAGGAATCAGTTACGCGATATTTATATTACGCGTAAAGTTTACAGTTTTGGTAATGGGATTAGCAAAAGAACTCCGATCGAGTTGATTCTTGAACCATCGGACTTTTTTTTCCGAGGCGAATAACTTTTGCGTTGAACTTTTTTTGAAAATCGCACCAGAAAACCTTCAAAATTTTAGATTTCCGAAAATACCCTTATTAGTGGGGACATGTGGGTTATTTCTGGATTTAAATATTTTTATTATTATATTTATTATTATTATTTCAGCATTTTTTTCATTGTAGAATACAAAAAAAAAAAAAAAATCAGGGAGCCAAACACGTGAGGGAGAGAGAGAGGAAAAAGCTTCTCGCCGGTGGCCCTCAGGCCGGCCTCACGCCGGCAGACCACCACCGGAAGTTTCGTTTGGCGTAGGAGGACAGGCCAGTGGCCGACGATCAGGCCAATGATGGCCGGAAATGACGCAGAGAGGAGAAAATAGTTGCGGCAATGGGTCGTCCGATTCCGACTCGTCGCTTCATTTCACGACCCGAGCCACCTACCAAATCGAAGCCCTCGACGAGTACTACGCGTATTCGGAGTCGATTTCACCGAATAGCGGCCGGTTGCACGCGAAATGAGGAAGAAAGTCATGCATGAATAGTAACTTGGCGTGAACAGTAACCCTGATCGGAATTCCGATGAGACCAACGCATTCGTATGGCCGTTGGGAGTCCGAATATGGCCTCAAAATTTCGATCGGACTAGGAGTTGGAGTGTTCGCTTAGCCAGGTAAGTAATCCATGTGCTGATTACTTGTGAGATATTATGTTTTGAAACTAGATAATAAATTAATTTTATAAGTATATGCATAACCATAAACATACAATATATATATATATATATAAGAATACATACGCAAATAAGATATCAGTAAGCCTAAGATTGAAAAATATAAGAATGATAATGTATATGTGTATACATGAAATGCGAGTAAATACTGATAAGCCTAATACAATGAGACTTGGGATTGGGGGTTGTAGAAACTACACCCTAGGGAATGAGATTAAAGTTTAAAGAATGACAATTGTAAGAAAGTAACTGTATATGTTCAGTGTATGTAGAATGATACAAAAACAAGATCACGAGTACATACATAGCTAAGTGTAAGTATTTATGATTAAATAGGCACTTGAGTAGGCAGAAATAGAGTATGTATTCATAAGTATGACGAAACAGATAAAAGAATCAGTATCAAGCTATATGTTTGTAAAGGAAAATAGCAAAGAGAAGCTAAAGTATGTTTGTAGACAGATAAAAGACCGGTAATACAGTTTGTGCTTTGCTAAATAGTTAGAAAGACTAGTAGCAAGTAATATGGAATTAAAACGGATAAGATTTATATGATTAATTCAAACTTTGAAAATGCTTTAATGGTTTTATAAACAACTCAAATTAATACAGAAACATAACTTAGACGCTGTATGTGTTTGTACACTCAAGTTATGAGCATGGTTACTTACTGAGTCTTATGACTCACACCAGATCAGGTTGTTAGTTTTCCAGGTCAGTAGCAGCCATACTGAACCAGTAGGATTTCGGTGGAGACTTCGAAGACAGTGGATCGCCCCAATTGCAGTCAAGAGAATTTTGAGTCCTGGGTCCTCACGATTCTTTTAATTGTATTTGTATTGCATATGTAATAACATAGTGTGGTTTCGTTTGAGTTCTGGCAGGAGGCCAAGTGATTTACATTTTGTTCATTGAGTTATGGTCTGGGATTATATTGATATTGAGATACCGACCTGAGGTCGAGATTTGATGATGATTGCATATATGTTGAGTCTGCTTGAGCAGGTTGTCTCAAGGTGCTGGCTATAAGCCAGATTGTATGATGTTCTGCATACATCATGCCGAAATTTCTTCAGATTCAGAGGCTTATGGAGATGGGTTTCCTGTCTCCTGCCGGTAGCATCCTGTCCTAGGCGGGATGTTACAGGTTTGGGGGAGGGAATAGTTGATTAGTATCTTGTTTATTTTGTGTTATTTTACTAGATTTTTAGTCCTAAATTTTTCGAAAAAGCCAAAAAAATTGAAATTTTTTCAAAAATTACAAAAATATTTTGTGTTTTTGTGTTTTTTTTTTACTAAAAAGGTGAAATTGGTGAGAGATAGCTGTGTAAGGAGTTCCCACTTCTGATACGTATTTCAACTCATTTTCGAAACAAGTTAATTTTTGTATATTTCCTTTTAAATTATTTAATTTGTAAATTCTCCATAAAACTGACTAAAATGAATCTTCATATGCTCAGTTGGCAGGTATTATCAATATGCATATTAACATACAGACATGAGTTGTAACTGAAAAGTTTGTAATATTCAGTGCTCTAGTTTAATTGGAGGAAGCATCTATAAATGGCAATAGAGAAAAAAAAAGAAAAAAAGAAAAAAAAATGTGAAAAAAATGTCTGAGATCTGAGTCATTAAATCCGTAAGGGTGTTTTAACACCTAGTGCCCTAAAACCAACTGGTTTGGGAGTCATTGGCCCAAAGCTCGCTACATGGATCGAAGATGTTGCAAAATAAATAAATAAATATATATATATATATATATATCTGAAGTCTGAGTAATTAAGTCTGTATGGGTGTCTTAACATCTGATGCCCTAAAGCCAACTGGTTTGGGAGCCACCGGCCCAAAGTTCGTTACATAGATGAAAGATATTGTATATAAATAAAAAAATAAAATCAGAAAAAGAAAGAAAAAAATCAGAAAAATCAGAAAAATTTATTCCATTGCTACTAAAAGGTGAGAAATCTGATAGAACTTTAGGACAAAAATATTACTCTCTTATCAATTGCACTTGTGACTGTTGTGGGCAAAAATGAATTGATTAATATTTTGTTGGCTGTGTATATGGAGAATGGTAAAAATAATCGGAGAATTTGCTTATTCGGTAATTTAGAAAGAAAGAAAGAAAACAACTACTAACTTGGAGTAGAAGTTTCACCTGTTTAGTCACTAACTACTTTATTCTCTAGTCTTTTTGCTTTTGTGTGCATTAGTTTTATTATCTTTTTACTTTTATAAGATGTTTGTGGGTATCGTCACTGTAAACCCTCACGAGACTACAACTCGTCCACTAGGGACGCCTAGGGGTTTAAAAGCTTGTTGCATATGCTAAATACAACCGTGATGTAACATCCCACCTAAGCCAGGATGCTACTGGCAGGAGACAGGCTAATCCTGACTCCATAAGCCTCTGAATCCGATGAAATGTCGGCATGAACTTTGGTAAAAGTCATGCAACCTGGATCAAAGTCCAGCACCTCAATACAACATATAGGCCCAACACATATCATATCACTAAAATAAATAACTCAAGACACAATCCAACTGGGCTCCATGCCCAAAAATACGTATAAATAAAAACTTTTACAATTAAACTTATACAACTCGATCCTTTATATCTAAACTTATACAACTTGACTCTGATACTCCCAAGACCTGGTGACTGGCTGACTGGCAACACTGCTATCCGGCTCCTCTAGCTCTGTTGTCTGTAGTCGACCGATCAGGTCACTAACCTGCAAAACTCAAATACTGTTGTGGTGTGAGTGATAAGACTCAGTAAGTAACTATGCTCATTCCTTGAGCGACTAACACACGAAGTCTGAATCTTATTCTATTATTAACCTGAACTGTCAACATAACCATATAATATTTACCAAATCAAAATTAACCATTTACTCCTATTCACTTTTATTATTTACTACTTACTACCAATCTCTCTACTATTCATACATATACTTAAATCCTGATTCCTGTTTTTAGATTATCCTGAATTATCTATGTGGTTATACAATATTCATGAAATCTGAGGCACTATATAATTCTTATCCATTTACAAACATGTCACTTGTTACTGATCTTTTTATTTGACCTCACACATACAAACTTTAAATTTATGTTTTACTATATACTTCATAGTCATTTTTAACATAACATTAAGTTTCTCTATTCCTATTTACTATATCAAGCATCTTCATGTTTTCGCTATGCTACTCTAATTACTCAATTCTTACCTTTTATACTTTTTACTATTCTGGTTCATGTATTTATTATAGCTCTCTCTTTCATTACCTTGAAATATCATCAAATCAGTCATACTAAAATAATAATCCTGTCAAACATTTAATCCACTATCACTAACCATGCATACATGCATATGTTATCATCTCATCATGTTCTAGCATTCTTACAATATGTTCTTTCTAAGTAAGCATACAACTCATACAATCATCATTGATACATATACATTTAAATAAGATCATGCTACCATGCACTAGTACTTTACAAAATGTTACTTCTACATGAAAATGCTACACACAAAAATTAACCATATTTGCATACTGATGCAGATATGTCTTCGTGTATTAATGCCGACTATATGCTTTCAAATGATAACCAGAATGTATGATTTATATGCATAACTTATGAATTAGACTCTACATTTATCATGTCATGCTTTAATAAATACGTTTTGAAAATCTTTTCTGAAAAACTGCTTTCCGAAAACTGCTTTCTGAAACTCTTTATAAACCAGTCTTTCTGAAATACTGTTTTCAAAAAAGCTGTTTCTAAAAACTGTTCATCTGGAAATTGTTTCTGAAAACTGAAGTCTCTATCTGAAATATGTATTTCTGAAAACTGTTTCCTGAAAATATGATATTTCAAAACTCATTTTCTGAAAAGCTGATGTAACATCCCGCCTTAGCAGCGATGCTACCGGAAGGAGACAGGCTAATCCTGCCTCCATAAGCCTCTGACTCTGACGAAAATTCGGCATAACATTTGCTAAAAGTCATGAAACCTGGATCAAGTCCAGCACCTCAATACAACCTATAAGGCCCGACACTAATAATATACACCAAATCAACAAACTCAAGACATAATAATTGGGCTCCGTGCCCGAAAATGCGTATAAACAAAAACTTTTACAAACTACACTTTATACAATTCAATTCTCTACAACTAGACTTATTACAACTGATTCTCTTTCCCCCAAGACCTGGTGACTAGCTGACTGCAACGCTGCTATCCGGCTTCTCAAGCTCTGAAGACTGAGGTCGACCGAACGGGTCATCAACCTACAAAACTAACAAACATCCAAATTAATTATATCGAGTTTCTTTATCACTAACTAACATTTCAAGATCCATCACGCTTCTGCTGCGCTACTTAATTTTCTCTTTACTTTCCTGTCCACTCTGTGTTAGTCTAGGTTAGGTAATTATAAAACTTTCTTTCTTTTACTTTCTTGAAATATCATTAAAATCGGCATAATATAATGTTTTTCCTATTAAAACATCCAACAGACTAATATTAACCATATAAGCATGTATATGAACTTATATAATCATGCACAAGTGTTTTACAAATTGTTGATTCCTTTTAACCATACAATACACACATATATTAATTATAAACACATAGATACAATCATGCTATCATGCATTAATGCCAACTATGTGCATCTCAAATGTTAACCAGAATGTATAATTTATATGCATAACTTGTGAACTATTTTCAACTTTAACATGTAATATACTTTAGAAGATACTTCTTGAAAACCTTTTCTGGAAAACTGATTTCTGAATCTCTTTCTGAAAATCTCCTTATAAAAATAAACTTGCTGAAAACATCCTTTAAATCTCTAGTTTTTGGAAACTGTCTCTAAATCTATTTTCTGAAAACTGTTTACTAAAATCTGACTTTTGAAAACTATATACTGATGATTTGAAAACTGTGTACTGAAAATCTGAAAACTGAAAAATGCTCTACGTCCAGGACCATAACTCAACTGGACGTCTCTCTGCACCCAGGACCATAACTCAACTGGGTGTACTAGATGCCCAGGACCATAACTCAACTGCGGCATCTCTGAGGCTGGTGGTGCCCTACGTCCAGGACAACAACTCAACTGGCAACGTAGAGCTCTACACCCAGGACCATAACTCAATTGGGTGTAGTCACCACTAGGGACCAGGTACACGATCCTAAGCCGCCATCCTGGCCCTACATGTGCACATGTACTCTGTATCCGTCAATTCCAACTGTATCTCAAGTTACATACTGGGGTGAGGTTTTACCTCATGCCCCAAAAAAAACATAAAACTCATGCTTAAATCTCAAAACTGTAAGAAACGTTTTCTGAAATTCATTTCTTTCAAAAGAAAACACTTAAAACGTTTCTCTTTAAAACCCTTTTGAATTCCAAAACCATTCTTAATTTCAACTCAATTTATGAAAATCATAACATGCAAATATGCACATGTACTTCATTAGGTTGCCATGTATCTACATGTATAAGTTCATGCATATATATATAACTTAATAATATATGCATTCTATCACTTATATTTTTTCATCATACCTGCTCAAGCTAACATGCATTATCACTTCTACAATATTCATCTATAAACATATATATATTCTTTTTTTTCAAGCTTATTAAGGGTAAATGCTATAATTGCATACATCTGCTAATTACCATTATAAATCAAACTCTTATCAAAATTGAACAAGGGACCTGACAATAATAAGTTCTAATAAGGTTGTACAACAGCTTCATTCATGTCAATTGTAAAGCATATAATTTAATAATCCTACCAGTAACAAAAGACAATGCAAAAAAAGAACTTGTATTGGTGATGGAATCCAAGAATTCATTAAACATTTTCTTTTGTCGGGACAAAACATCTTCCAAAGGATATTGCACCATTCCGAATTTCTCTTTGTCGTTAAAAAAATCAACTAATTCATACAAGATACATTCCAACAAATGCAAATAGGATCAACCTTCTTTTCCCAAAACTGAAAAGACAAATACAGCATTGAAATATTTTATGCAGCTCAATTGATTCATACGACATTGTCAGTTCTATAACAACGAAAAGTTATTAACTTTCACAAATTGTTTTCTACATCCATGCAAAATCAAATTCAAATTAATTTGAGACTACTCATCTAATCATTTCCAGAATTATTATTTAATTTAATGTTAATAAAATAAATCTCAAAATACCTAATTATCACCATTAAATAATCAAATCACATAAACCAAATTCAATTGGCCATTAAAAATAGTAAACAAACATAATCCACCAAGAATTAGTGACTTATCAATTCAAAATTGCTATAACATAAATTGGAATTAAGTCTTCAAAGCTCTCACGGAGGCCAGGGGTGTCTCTAAACTGATAATTCATGTATGATTATTGACTCATAAATCAAAGTCGTATCATATCAGATTTTTTTTTTTTTTTTAGAAGTCCTACACACAGAAGTCCTGCAATTTATTCAAGCTAGCAGTGCATTTACAAAACTCATGCATTATCGCAACTCAATAAATTAAAGCTTACACAAGTATTTTAACAAACACCTTCAAGATGTTTTCAATCCGGATTAAAGAATACAAATCTTCCAAAAACAATCCACCTTAGATACTAGGGCCTTTCATTTGATACGAATCTACCCAATGAAATAACATGAACGCTAAAACAGTTTCAAAATGCATAAAATTTCCAAGAAACATAAAAAAATAAAAAATAATATATCATCTGTTAGATTCGCACAAACTTTTCTTTGCCACCACCATTTTGTTTCAGTAATCCAAGCAATCGAGAATAATATACCAACTCTAAAATCATTTCAGTAAACAAACAACTAAAAAGTTTCATCAAACATCAAAAAGATCAAAACTTGCAACATGGGTATCATTTATTTTCAAGATTAGAAGTGTTTTACCATTGGAAAGTCTTCATAGGTTCAATGAGATTCACAAGATTTGCCTATCCTTTGATCAGCTGATCTATTTGTTCTTGGGTTATTCCTTCTTTGAACTTAGCAAGCAAAACATGCTTCACTACTCCTTTAGCTTCTTCCATATCTCTGTCTCATCGTTTCTTCTTTCACTTTATCCCTCCACGGCTTCTGCTCACTGCCACTATACCAGACCAATATCAGGGATCGAGCTTTAGGCACTGCCCTCGCCCCTCCCCCTTTCTCGGTCATTCCTTGTTTTCCATTATTCTCCCATTCTCTTTTTTTTTTTTTTCCACGAGTGTGTTGTTTTTATGTCTATATGCCCCACGTGTGTGTGTCTAGATATTTCTAGGATTTTCTATTTAATTTTTACTAGTTTGATAATTATCAATCTCATCCCTCAATTTAGTTTTTATTATCTTATAATTAATTTCTTTGAAGAAAAATTCCAATATTCAATAATAATTGAACTCGCGTTCGGACTCGGCCTCACGCGCTAAAATAACCCGGGTCGTTACAGCTGATATCTGAGTGTCTGCTGAAAAACTGACGCATGTGGGCGTTACCTATCGTCGTCACCCCATACGCCCTAGAGCCAGATATGCAAACCCATGACATTGGGGCGTTACGTATCGCCGTCCCCCAAAGCATGTCATACCTGCCCTGAAACTGGTGGTCTTGGGGCATTACGTATCGCCGTCCCCCAAGCCACAAACTGGAGCTGGGGGTGCACATTTATGCTACCACCCAAGCTCAAACTGGGGTCTAGGGGCGTTACGTATCGTCGTCCCTCTAGCCCAATTGGAGGATCTGAGGGCGTCCCCTCAGTCCTCAACATGTGCACATGTCTCTGAATCCGTCAATTCCATAGTATCCGTCAATTCCAAACTATCAAGTTACATACTGAGGTGAGTTTTTCCCTCATGCCCCGAAAATATAAAACTCATGCTTTAAATCTCAAAGCTGTAAGAAATATTCCTGAAATACTTTTATTTCAAAAACATTTGTAACTTTTCTTTAAAAACTTTTTTGAATTTCAAAATCATACTAAGCTCTAATTCAACCTTCTGAAAATCATAACATGCATGAATGCATATTCTTTTCCTATGCTTTCACCAATCATAGATCATAGTCATACTTTCTTATGTACTTATCTTTGAATTGTCATATAACTACATGTATATGATCATGTATAATTATAATTTTATGACACATATGTTCTATCACTTATATGTTTACCTTTATCTTATCATACACTCACATGTATATGTTCAACCATACCTATAAAGTAATGATATATGAACTCTATTCCTTTATGCTTTCATTCTTGATTTTATTATTTTCTTAAAGGTCTATATTACCATCAATACAACTTACACATCATATATGCTCATTTGTATTATAAACTGTCACAGCTTAAAATCTAATATACATATACACTCACCATATCATATGTTCGTGCTCTTAAATTAAAAATTCTTAACTTCTTTGTTATATTAAATTTCCAAAGCATAGGTATGCACACATATAAAATCTAAGATTCCAAATCCCTTACATTTATCTACTAACATACGCAATTCTAATTAAATACACAAAATATCTTTATTTTCTTTCCAGATCATTTAAATCACCTAGAGACTTACAGTATACATAAAAAATTCATCATCAATTCCATATCCAACCCTCAACACATACTCTATTTTATTAACGCCCTTTTAACAGCTGAAGGTCCCTTAACTTAAACCAAATCGAACTAATACCATTACATTATACTAGACATAAATCATACAACTCATCCCATTACTATCACAATCTCAAATCAGATTTTTCGTAAGCATGTAAATACATATATATAATTGCTTTGCTTATTTAAAATTTCACTTAGTAATTTATTAATCTTGAATTCATTATTTTAGAAACCCCCAAAATCCCAAGGATTACTGCTACTGCAGAATTTTCCTAATTTGGCAATCTCTTAAACCTTTAAATTTCTTTTTTATTTCATTCTAATTACCATATTTAAATTACTATGAACACATTTCTATTCATCATCAATCTCAAATTTTAAAAATTCAAATCGAACCCCAAAATTTTAGGGTTTTTGACAAATCCCCTTCTTTCTTTAATCTTACAAATTTCCATCAATTCCACCTATCAAACTAAATTAAAATTTAAATCCAACATGTTTCTAATTATCATATATTGCCAAATTTGCGGAAATCTTTCCCAAAACCTAATTCAGAAATTCATCACTCAAATAAATCACTGCAATAGAGAACTTACCCTTCTATTTATATGCTTACTAGATCCTGGACACTAGAGTCTCACCGAAACTGGTCTCGGTTTCCCTCTCTTTTTCTTTCTCATTTGGTCTGCTTTGTTCTGTTTCTTCTCTCCTCTGATCCCTCTGTTGTTTTTTTTTTTTCCATCTTTCGGGCTGCACTTTTTCTTTTCTCTTTCGGTCTTCCTTTCTCTTTTCTGGATTTTTTTCCACGAACTTTTTGTGTGTGTGGCGTACTGTGTAGGGGTGGGAGCGGTTCGGTTCGGTTTGGTTAGGTTTTTACTAAAAACCGAACAAAATCATATTTTATGATCCGATTTTTTTTACCTCTCAAACCAAATCATTAAATAACGGTTGGTTCGGATTGAAATTTTTTAAACCAACGGTTTTACGGATTGGTTCGGTTCGGTTTACGGATTATTCTACTAAACAAAATTCATCCACTTAAGTGAAGACAAAAAAAAAAAAAAAAAAAAAAAAAACTAGTCTAGCGAACAAATAGTATGAAGTGCTATGATGTAAGCTGTGACTCCAGAGAACACATGCACTCAATAGAGGATTGAAAAATGAGGCATAATATTCTTGTAGTTTTTAAAATTATACCGTTACCTAGTATCTTAAATTTAAGCCTAATTCGTTACCTTGTATTTTTTTAAAATTACCTCGAATAATGATGCTACCATCATTCTAATTAAGAGACAAATCCAAAGCTTACTTTCAAGAATAAACCATAAAACAAAAAATTAAGAATAAAATTATTAACAAAAATAAATTTAAGAATAAAAGTATTAACAAAAAAATATATTAACAAAAAAATTAAGAATAAAAGTATTAACATACTAATAAAAAAAAACATAAAGTAAAATTATAAGAAAAATGTAATTTTTTTTTTATAAAAATGTATAATTTTTAATTATAACAGTTCGGTTCGGTTTAACAGGTTCGGTTTAGCATCTGAACCGAACCGTAAACCGTTTGGGATGGGTCAATCCGAACCGCAAACCGAACCGTTAAAAAAAAAAACCATAAATTTGGTCCGGTTTGGTTCGGTTTGCGGTTTGGTTCGGTTCAGTCGGGTTTTTTGCCCACCCCTAGTACTGTGTGTGCTATGTATCCCTTATGTGCGTGTGTCATATATATATTACACGTGTGTCCTAGAAATTTCTAGGATTAATTTATTTATTAATTTTGTGTGCATTAAATGTGTTTAAAAAAATATCTACAGCAAATCTCAATTAAACCCCTCAAATTAAATTAATTATATCTCATAACTATTTCCTTGCAATAATTCCAATTTTATTGAATAAACTTCGCACTTGGACGCGGCCTCACGCGCGGAAAATATAATTATGCAACACGTTAAATAACCCGGGTCGTTACAAGTGATCACTACAAAAGTGGCTTAGCTTAATTTTATTTTAAAGATGTTTATGTTATTTTATTTTATTGTTTTGCTCGAGGATTAGCAAAATGTTAGGTTTTGGGGTGTGATGAGTGGTATTTATATTACTATTTTCCACTCAATTAACCTAATATTTTGTATAGTTTCTCGAGTTTTATGAACGTTTTGATGTGTTTTTGTATATTTTCCAGATAAAAAAAATATTGGGACTTAATGGAACCAACTCGGGGCTAAAGCGACGAAATCCGGAGAAATAAAAGTCAAAAACGAAATTTTACTATACACGTCACGAAGTGCAGTCCTAAATTCTGATTTTGCGCATGTTTCTTATTTTGGCCATAAGTTTTTCATCCGATATCCGATTGAGCTGATTCAAGTTACAGATTAAAGAAGACTCAAAGATCTACAACTTTGAAGATTTAATATTTTCGAATTCTGAAGTTTAGAAGGCCGAAATTGATGAGAAATCTAGTATATTTTGAGTAATTACAATAGTCATTTTCAAAATATAAAATAAAAATAATAAAAATAAAAATAAAAATTGTCACCTATTCATCATAATTTCAACCTTCTATCATCATCCCAATATCCAATTCCATAAACTCCAATTTAGTTCAATGTCTAGAGTTCCTCTTAACATCAATTTCATAACACAATAGTTATCTAAACGTAATCAACCTCAAGCAAACCTCAAGCCAATAACATTATTAATAATCAAAAAACTACATATTAAAATTTATGGCTTCCCCTCTTTCTCTTTCCCTATTTTCTTTCTTCCTCTCATCCACATTTTCTTCATTCTTCATATTGTGATAGATGAGTGAATAGTAATTCCTTTTTATATTAGGGGCTGATTGGAAAATAATTTTATGGTAACAAAAATATGAAACTTTGAGAACTCTCTAGATTAGTCCTCGGGTATTATTCATCCAAATTTTTTAGTTGCGTTTTTTTGCCTAATTCTGTTTCGAAATTGGAAAAATGTCCTACGTAGAAGTTGTAGGTCTCGATCTTAGAATTCCGAATATATAAAACTCATAGAAATCGAAGATTGTATGAAAATGTTATGCCCTAAATACTACGAGCTGTACAGAGTGGAACATAAAATAAATTTCTTATTGGAACTACAAATGGTTTATTGATGGTTCGAAATGTAGTTCCACAACACATACACGCCTGAACATGATTTATGTCATGTATTATTCCATCTATAACATAGCACTCGTCGGGATTACTGAGACGTTACAATCAGAATTTATGGGAACTAAGAAATGGAGCAAATAAAATAAATAAATAGCGGTAGGGATATATCAAAGATTGGAGTTTTTTTTTATTCTTGATTCTTTCGATTGGTATTTCTTAATAACAAAATACGTTATATCATTTCATGGTGGATCAACGAATCATTGGACCAGGCTGGATTTGAAACAGTGTAGACATATTGCCAATGAATTTACAGTCAATCCCCAATAATTGCTCGAGCATCGACACATGAATAATCAAATCTAGGCTTATTTATAATCCACGAAAAACTTCCTTTCATAGCACCCTACCCCTAGGGGAAGGCGAATCTCTATTGCCTCCTTCTAGGCGGCGCCTACACAGGCAGACTAAGCAGTGCTAGCAAGTTTTATTATTATTTGAAAATTTTGTAATTATTTTTTGAATTTTGCAATGGATTTTTTGAAAAAAATTATATTTGTGTCATATTTCTTTATTTGAAAAAATGAGTTCATATCATCTTTCGTATCTTGTGCAATTTACAATAGCGTTATTCCTTGGAACAACCTATAAATAAGTGAACAATACATGATCAATAGTAAAGGGGTTTGTCAATGAAAAGAACAATAAAACATAATTATTTTAACTTATCATTTAAGTAATCATACACTCAAATCTCAAATTAGCCAACAGATAACAATTATTTTAACTAATCATTTAGCAATTATATTTGATCAATTCAATATTTACTAGAAGCCGTATTTGATCAAGTCAGTGTCTTGTATGGGTAATTTTATGATAAAATAAAGTAGAAATGGATTTGCATTAGATATCATACCAATAAAAAAAATTGACCTGTTTGCTTAGACCCATGCAATTTAGTCTTATATTCAATGTATAAGAGGGGATTTGTCCCTAAAAAAAGCTATCTATGAAAATTTACTCGAATATATTTGTGCTAACCATTTGAGCATTCCCACCTTTAATGTATTTGAAGAGATGATTGAAACGTTGGGATGTATGCCCTAGAGCTACATGCAATGTAAACGGCTCTATCTGTTTTTGAAATAAAATGATTCATTATTCATTTATCAAAATGTTTGTTTAATATTTGCATATTATAAATTATCTTGAATACCATAAATTACTATGTGCCTTCAGACTTAATGTATGAGTGTCATACACAAGAGGATTTTAGTCTGAAGTTAGTAATCTTAAATAGTCCATAGAGAGCAAACAAAACATAAACTTTATTTGTGGATTAACAATAGCTACTGTCCATTCTATATTTGTATGGCAACCTTGATCTGGGATCGTCCATGTAGAGACATGAAAATGGAGGCAACTTGTATGATGTGATCATATAGGATTGGACCCAGATGGAAATGACATTTTTTAATATCTGTTAAACAAAGAAAGTCATTTCGATCTACTAGATGGTCATATATGGATTGATCTTAATCCGGAGTGTTCTATGAACTCCTGCATGGCAGGCTATGTCCTTTGATTTACAATGGTAAGGTTGGTGTAGCAGTCCCTGAGGGGGTTTTATGGCGGAAATCCGGTAACGCAGCGGAACATTGGAAAATCAAAATTTTCTGATTTCAAAACGTTTTTCCGAATCAATAAAATAAACTTATTTATTTAATTATCCAATTATTAAATTATGAAATATTACACAAGAAATCAAATTTTTTAATAATTATCGAATTGGCCCAAAACTTTGCATTTCGTTCATTTTTTTCCTAAATTGTTCAAAAAAATTTTGGATGATTCTAAATCATTACTAATATGAATTTAACATGTCCTACACATTGAAATTTAAATTGCAACAAAAATTCCCTAAAATTTGCCCAAAGCCGTGAGCCTCCATACATGGCCAAATTGTGCATTTTGTTCTTTTTGTGTTCAAAACACATTAAGATGAAATCCAATTGACTAAAAATTTTATATGCATCATATAAACATCCAAATACATAACATAAATGAAAATCCTCAAATTTGGAAGTGGTCTTAAACCTTAATTTTTTAATTTCATCAAATTATACCAAATTAGTAAAATCCAACACTTCAATCATGTTTCTTCCACACCAATCAAGCCTCACCACAATGAAACAACTATAGAACAAATCTAGGTAATTTAAAAGTGGGTCAATAACTCTAGAATGACAACATGTTTCATAAACTATCAAAAGAATGCTTGTTAAAATATTATAAGTATTCTATGATCTTATACATGCATAAACCCTATCCTCAAACTTTCATCCATCAAAAATAGAAAGAATAAAGAATATATAAACATAAGAAGATCACAAGAGCAAGCCACATTTTTTTCCTAAATTGTTCAAAAAATTTTTGGATGATTCTAAATCATTACTAATATGAATTTAACATGTTCTACACATTGAAATTTAAATTGCAACAAAAATTCCCAAAAATTTGCCCAAAGCCGTGAGCCTCCATACATGGCCAAATTGTGCATTTTGTTCTTTTGTGTTCAAAACACATTAAGATGAAATCCAATTGACTCAAAATTTATATGCATCATATAAACATCCAAATACATAACATAAATGAAAAGCCTCAAATTTGGAAGTGGTCTTAAACCTTAATTTTTAATTTCATCAAATTATACCAAATTAGTAAAATCCAAAACTTCAATCATGTTTCTTCCACACCAATCAAGCCTCACCACATTGAAACAACTATAGAACAAATCTAGGTCATTTAAAAGTGGGTCAATAACTCTAGAATGACAACACGTTTCTTAAACTATCAAAAGAATGCTTGTTAAAATATTATAAGTATTCTATGATCTTATACATGCATGAACCCTATCCTCAAACTTTCATCCATCAAAAATAGAAAGAATAAAGAATATATAAAATAAGAAGATCACAAGAGCAAGCCAACAACAAGAGGACATTTTTCTCTCTAATGACTAGTTGGAAATACTTACTTAAATCCATTATATCTTTGATTTTTCTTTTGTCTTTCTTCTTCTTCCTCAAGCTTCTTTTGTTTTTCTTTCAATGGAAATTTAGATAAGATTTTGACTTAATGAAACCCTAAATGAAAAAAAAACAATATATACCAAAAATTCTAGCCTTGGCCGAAAATGTGGTATTTGGAAATATTATGATATTTTTCAATTGTTTCATTTAAAGTCTTTTATCAACTTGCAACTTTAATCATCAAACAATTTAATGAAATAAAATAAGTCAATAAAGGCAACTCAAGTCATTAAAATAAATATCATAATTGTAAAATATTTATATTTTAATTAATTTAATCATTTAACAATTAAAAATTAATTAATTAATTAATTAAATACAAATATATTAAATATATATATTATATGTAGGAAATGACTTTCCTTAGCGCGGCAGAAGGCTTGTGGTGGCACCAGGTCCGGTATGGATCTTCAAAATTTTCTTTGCCTTATCCCTTTGTTGTAGTAGCCAAGATCAATCTTTTGGTGTCCAACGGTTGGATCAACCACTCGATCTTCCGAACTATGACTCGAAACCAACAGACCGAAATATGGGCTTCACTCACAAAGATTAAACCTCTAAGCTATTTAGAGATTTAGGATGTCATAATGGTGTTGGCTTTAGGAATTTCACAACACTTGTGGATGCTAGAACTCTCTTTATTTTCTATCAAATCTTTTCTCACAACAATTGTGTGAATGAATGCAAAGTGTTAACCTTAGGAAGTGAGATAAATGGTAGAGATTATATTCTCTTACACAAGCCAACTAACCTTGTCATTAAGCATCTAATGCTTTCTTACAATAGCCAACACAAAAATGTGAATACCATACCAAAGCATAAGAAATGTTAAAATAAAGACAATGGCTATGTCATTAAGCATTCAATGCTTTCTTTCAATGGCAAACACATGAATGTAGAGGCCATACTGATGAGTGGTATTTATATCATTATTTCCCACTCATTTAACCTAATATTTTGTATAGTTTCTCGGGTTTTGTGAACGTTTTGATGTGTTTTATTGTTATTTTGCAGATAAATAAAATTTTGGAAGCACTGGAAGCAATTTGGGGGCAAAACAGAAAAAATTGGACAAAAAGGGCATTTTCATCATTTGGGCGTCGCGACCCCGAGCCCGCGTCGCGACGTCTAACGTGCGCTGCAATAGTGCTAACATGCGCCGTGGACACGAGTCAGAATCTGATTGGTTTAACTTGCTAACGTGTGCCGGATCTTGCTAACGTGCGTCGTGCCACGTGTCATTATCACATAAGATCTGCTAAAATATGCTGGCTGCCACGTGTCGAAATCTAATTGGACCAAACCAAGCGCATGCCATGAGTCATCTCCTCATTAGACCGAATCATCAGCGAATCATATTCTGCCACGTGTCTACTTCTCATTGGACCAAAAAGCCATCCAATCACATGCCGCTATGTGTCGCCTCCTGATTGCGCCACATCGCTACGTGACATGTGTCACCACCTGATTCTGCCGACAGAACACATGTGGTCAACCCGCGTGGACCAAAGATGTGTTCGGGCGTCGCGACGCTAAAACACTTCAGCGTCGCGACTCCAGACCCAAATTTTGCCTATAAATTGAGGCCTCCACCAATTCATTTCTCGTGCTTTCCTTGGGATTTTTCCCTGATTTCAGAGGTTGCATCTATTTTGTAAATTATTTGTAATAATTAAAATTATGTTTTTATTTTTATTTTTCATTACAGCATTTTATTTATTTACTTTTATGTCTTGTAGTTAATTTTCCGCTGGGGTAAAAGGTGAAACATTTAATATAATTATCTAGGTTAATCTCACTTAATTATAATATTTAAATTATAATTTAACCGGATTAATTAATGGCAGACTTTATTACCGCCTATATGGATGGTCTTTATGTGACAGATAATTACCGCCTATATGGCTGGTGTAGTTGGACTAAATGGATTACCGCCTATATGGCTGGTTTTAAATGTTTAACATTATTATTTCCTGAGAAAGCAGAACATAAAATAATTTATATATTATAATAAGTGAGATTCCTAGATAAGAAATATTAAATGTAGATCCTCCAACCCCAGCATTTTATTTTTATTCTAGAGGAGTGATGAAACACAATATCCACACTTAATAATTGATTTTCTTTTATTGGGTAATTCTTTAATTTGTTTATTGAGTCTTAAGCTTAATTCTTCTTGTTGTTTGATCACCAATAAGATTGTTGTGGTAAATCTAAAATGAACTAGACATAGGGATTTTAGGTTTCAGCCTTAGATTCAATAGCCCACGATCTTCCTTGAAGATAGATAACTCTTTAATAGATTTCCTTACAGGATGAGAATATACATGTCGGGCGGGGTAGCCATAATTAGAACTTGAACTTAATGAATCCAGGTAATTTGGTTGACATATGAATATGGTTCAATTGGTTATACTGGATATTTGCGTCTGACCATGGAAGAGGCTTTTCATATCATCGTGTTCCAGGTTAGCAAACTGATTTATTACACATAAGTAAGAGAATCAATTCATCTTTAGAATAATATTGTGTGGAGTCACGACCCTAGACCTTTGAGTCTTTTCTTTTATTTTCCTTAGTATTTTCTTTTGAGTCTATTTTTTTTTATTTAGAAAATCCACATTCAACCAACCAAAAGCAATTAATTCACTTCTCCTTATAATTAGATACCTGTAAATAAATAGTATCAATAATTAATAACAACAGTAGGAATTAAGTCCTTGTGGGATCGATATTTTTTATACTACTTGAACGATACGTGCGCTTGCGTTATACTCGTGTGATTACGTCGGTCAAGTTTTTGGCGCCGTTGCCGGGGCCTTATTTTTCTTGATTTATTAATTTTGAAGATATCTAATTTACTTGTATCTAATTTTATTTATTTTTATTTGTAATTTTTATTTCTTTATTTTGTTTTCAGGTGGTTGATATGGAATATTATTGGGTGATTGAGAGATTACGTGCTTTACAAAAAGATACACCCCACATCTGGCAGCAGCAGTCCGGTTTTCTGAGGCCTGTTGTCCAGCCCAACAACTATCACTGGATGCCAGAACCAAGCAATACTACATTTGCTCATCAGAACGAAATGGGGAGAAGTGTAATTTGTGATGGTAACCACCCGAAGCGATCAATATATATACATTTCATAGTGGTAGAATTATTGGAATCATTCAAGGTACGAAGAACCATCACATTTTCCATCTTATCCACCACTCACCTCCTATGATCTTCATCAAGAACCATAACCATCAGAGGAAGAACAATTGGTGGACATGGTCAAAGATTTGTTCAAGAAACAAGGCAAAAAGTTGGATACAATGCTTGAAACATATCAGAATCAACTCAAAAGTATTCAGAGACAATCAACATCCATTCAGAGTATGACAGATCAAATGAGACAATTAACAGAAAACTAGAGCTACATACCTCAAGAACAATTTTCAGATGACACTGATGAAGCCTTCGAATACCAATCATTTCACAATGACACTTCAACAGATGAGGAGGCTGAGCAGTATCAACAACCAGAGGTATCAGTTCAGGAGCCCAAACCAGCAAAGTCTCTATTTGACTTTTATTATTCAGATTCTGACTAGGATGAAACTGATCTATTTGTACCAATTGTACCAACAACGGAGGATCAAACTTTCAATCCTCAAAATGAAGATATTAGAGCATGTTTTGCAATGATGTTTGAAGAAGATCTACATGAACCATCCATTCTAGCCGTATCAGAGGATGAAGACCTAATGTTAGAAACATATTTGTACCCTCAGGCAGACACTTATGGAGCATGCATTTCACAGATGACAGATGAAGAGCTGAATGCGGAAATCCTAAAATACATCTGTGATGAAAAGGAGGAGCAAGAAACAGAGAAAATGGAAGAGCAAATGTCAGACCCAGAGCATTCAGGCGAAACATCACTGTCTTGGGGAATACAATATAGAGAAATCACCCAAAGCTTGACAGAATGGAACTTCCATTCAAACTCAAGCACCATACGAGACCTCCTGATTTTCTTTCTTTCTTTTCAGGAACCACTGGAGCGAAAAAGTTTAAAAAGGTGGCACAAGCACAAACTCTGACAAAATTCTTTTTGCCACTTTATAGTTGGAAAAGACCCTTCAAAAGCAACGCTCTTGGGATTGTCTTTAATCGGACATCCAAAACGACATTGAAACCTCATTGACAGATGGATTTCAGTCACGTCTGGCTGAAGAAGATGAAATTTAGCGCTAGTAGGGAGGCAACCCATGCAATTTGTTTTAATGTTTATTTTCATATTTTGTGTATACATGTTGTAGAGTTTTTAATTTTGTGTGTTAATTTGTAGGGAAAGGCACAAACGGAGCATTTTAAGACAGTAGGAATGGTGTTTGGCAATCACAAAGATGAGAGCTAATTCATGAGTGGTGGCTGAGTAAAGAATGAATTCTTGAGACGCATCCTTATAAATTTATACTAAATGAGTGTCGTATTGCGTACACAAATCCGTTGCCTTAATAATTGCTTTGATTTGCTTTTCTTTTGTTATTTTCCTTAAATTTTGCCGACAAGATCTAAATTTTTTTACTTTTCACGATTTATTTTAACGTCCTTCTAATAATTGTCATTTGGCAGATACTAGTGCTACTATTACTCACTCATTTTCAGGCTCTATAAATTCACCCCTACATTTCTCTCTTCGACACATCCAGATATACATCCAAATAAGAGAGAGAAAATGGAAGAAACTTCACAGTAGCGATTCAAGCGAATTTTATTTTCGATAGATCTAACTCTGGTAATAAACCAGAATTCATTGAGGCTGCAAAGGAATTGGGGAGAGTCATGTCAGAATGAAATATGCATTTATTATATGGCGGTGGCAATCTTGGAATGATGGGAAACATTTCAAAAGCCGTTCAGGAAGGTGGCGGTCATGTTTTGGGAATCATTCCAAAACCTTTGGCGGACGAACAATTAATTAGACCAAAAAATGGAGATGAACGCATTGTATCATGTATGTCTGAACAAATCCATGAAATGATCAATACTGCGGATGCGTTTATTGCGTTACTAGGTGGGCTTGGAACGTTTGAAGAAATGTTCACCGTAACATCATGGACATACTTAAACATTCATCGGAAGCCCATTGGGTTACTTAACATTGATCATTGCTTCGATTTTCTGTTTGTATTTCTTGCGGAAGCCAAAAGACAGGAGTTCGTCACAAAATCTGTTCAAGATATTTTCCTGACTGCTACAAAGGCCGAAGAATTAATTGACCAAATCCTAGCATTTGAACCAAAACTTGACCCTATTCTTTCCAAATTGAACTGGTCAGATAGCGATCGTGGTAAGAAGCGTAAATTGGACATATATCTTAATCGATAATTTTTCTACATTTCAGCTAACCAGGTACTACCTTCTAAACTCTTCTTCTACTGTTTAAGACATTGGGGAAAATGTCTCATTTGGTTTGGGGGAGGGAATTAGTTGATTAGTATCTTGTTTTTAGTCTGTGTGTTGTTTTTAGTCCAAAATGTTTCGAAAAATATAAAAAAATTGTAAAATTTTCAAAATTTACAAAAGTAATTTGCGTTTTGTTTTATTTTGACTAAAAATGTGAAATTGGTGAGAGAGATAGCCGAGTAAGGAATTTCCACTCCTGAGACGTATCTCAAACCCATTTTCGAAACAAGTTATTTTTTGTTTTTTCCTTTTAAATTATTAATTTGTGAATTCTCCATAAAACTGACTTAAATGGATCTTCATATGCTCAATTGGCAGGTATTAACAACATACATGGTAACATACAGACATGAGTTGTAATTGAAAAGTTTGTAATATTCAGTGCTCTAGTTTAATTGGAGGAAGCATCTCAAAAAGTGATGGAGTAAAAAAAAAGTCTGAGATCCGAGTTATGAAGTCTGTAAGGGTGTTTTAACACCTAATGCCCTAAAGCCGACTGGTTTGGGTGTCACTGGCCCAAAGCTCGCTACATGGATCGAAGATGCTATAAAAAATATATATATCTGAAGTCTGAGTAATTAAGCCCGTAGGGGTGTCTTAACACCTGGTGCCCTAAAGCCAACTAGTTTTGGAGCCATCAGCCCAAAGCTCGTTACATAGATGGAAGATATTGTATATAAATAAAAATAAATAAACAACAATCAGAAGAATTATTCCATTGCTACAAAAAGGTGTGAAATCTGATGATAGAACTTTAGGATAAAAATATTACTCTCTTATCAACTACACTTGTGACTGTTGTGGGAAAAAAATGAGTTGATTAATATTTGTTGACTGTGTATATGGAGAATGGTAATTATAATCAGAGAATTTACTTATTCGGTAATTTAGAAAGAAAGAAAACAACTACTAACTTGGAATAGAAGTTTCACTTGATTAGTCACTAACTTCTTTATTCTCTTTTCTCTTGTCTTTTTGTTTTTATATGCATTAGTTTTAACTAACTTTTTACTTTTGTAAAATATTTGTGGGTATCATTGCTGTAAACCCTCACTAGACTACAACTCATCCACTAGGGACACCTACACCTAGGGATTTAAAGGCTTGTTACATACGCTAAATGCAACCGTGATCCCTACGAAAGTGGCTTAGTTAATTTTATTTTTGTTATTTTCTTTTGTGTTTTGCTCGAGGACTAGCAAAATGTTAGGTTTGGGGGTGTGATGAGTGGTAGTTATATCACTATTTCCCACTCATTTAACCTAATATTTTGTATAGTTTCTCGGGTGTCGTGAACGTTTTGATGTGTGTTATTGTTATTTTGCAGATAAATAAAGTTTTGGAAACACTTGAAGCAATTTGGGGGCAAAACAGTAAAAAATGGACAAAAAGGGCATTTTCGTCATTTGGATGTCGCGACGTCTAATGTGCGCTGCAACAGTGCTAACATGCGCCGTGGACACGTGTCAGAATCTGATTGGTTTGACTTGCTAACGTGCGCCGTGCCACGTGTCATCATCACAGAAGATCTGCTAAAATGTGTCGGCTGCCAAGTGTCGAAATCTCATTGGACCAAACCAAGCGCGTGCCACGTGTCATCACCTCATTGGACCGAATCATCGGTGAACATATTCTGCCACGTGTCTCATTCCTATTGGACCAAAAATCCAGCCAATCACATGCTGCCACGTGTCGCCTCATGATTGCGCCGCATCGCCACGTGACACGTGTCACCACCTGATTCTACCGACAGAACACGCGTGGACCAAAGACGCGTCCGGGCGTCGCGACGCCAAGCACTTCAGCGTCGCGACTCCAGACCCAAATTTTGCCTATAAATTGAGGCCTCCACCACTTCATTTCTCGTGCTTTTCTTGGGAATTTTTCCATGATTTCATAGGAAGCATCTATTTTTGTAAATTATTTGTAATAATTAAATTATGTATTTTTATTTTTAGTTTTTATTACAGCATTTTATTTATTTACTTTTATGTCTTGTAGTTAATTTTTCCGCTGGGGTAAAAGGTGAAACATTTAATATAATTATCTAGGTTAATCTCAATTAATTATAATATTTAAATTATAATTTAACCGGATTAATTAATGGCAGACTTTATTACCGCCTATATGGCTGGTTTAAATATAAATTACCTTACCGTCTATATGGATGGTCTTTATGTGACATATAATTACCGCATATATGGCTGGTGTAGTTGGACTAAATGGATTACCGCCTATATGGTTGGTTTTAAATGTTAACATTATTAATTCCTGAGAAAGCAGAACAGAAAATAATTTATATATTATAATAAGTGAGATTCCTAGATAAGAAATATTAAATGTAGATCCTCTAACCCCAGCATTTTATTTTATTCTAGAGGAGTGATGAAACACAATATCCACACTTAATAATTGATTTTCTTTTTATAGGTAATTCATATAATTTGTTTATTGAGTCTTAAGCTTAATGCTTCTTGTTGTTTGATCACCAATAAGATTGATGTGGTAAATCTAAAATGAACTAGACATAGGGATTTTAGGTTTCAGCCTTAGATTCAATAGCCCACGATCTTCCTTGAAGATAGATAACTCTTTAATAGATTTCCTTACAGGATGAGAATATACATGTCGGGCGGGGTAGCCATAATTAGAACTTGAACTTAATGAATCCAGGTAATTTGGTTGACATATGAATATGGTTCAATTGGGTTATACTGGATATTTGCGTCTGACCAATGGAAGAGGCTTTTTCATATCATCGTGTTCCAGGTTAGCAAACTGATTTATTACACATAAGTAAGAGAATCAATTCATCTTTAGAATAATATTGTGTGGAGTCACGACCCTAGACCTTTGAGTCTTTTCTTTTATTTTCCTTAGTATTTTCTTTTGAGTCTATTTTTATTTTATTTAGAAAATCCACATTCAACCAACCAAAAGCAATTAATTCACTTCTCCTTATAATTAGATACCTGTAAATAAATAGTATCAATAATTAATAACAACAGTAGGAATTAAGTCCTCATGGGATCGATATTTTTTATACTACTTGAACGGTACGTGCGCTTGCGTTATACGCGTGTGATTACGCCGGTCACATACCAAAGCATAAAATGCATTAGCTAATGACAAATCTATTTGGTGTATCCAAGCCACATAATATACATAATTGCTTGGATGATATGGTAAGCCATATGGCTTTGTCTCCAATGCTAAATAAAAATCAATATATTAATAATGATTTATTTACCTTCAATTATGTTGTAGTAATTATCTCATAATTATTACTAACTTGATTATCTCATAATCAAAGAATTCTTGTAGTAATTATCTCATAATTATTACTAACTTGATTATCTCATAATCAAGACTTGATTATCTCATAATCAAAGAATTCTAGAAAACATTAAGTTAAACTAATTTAATATAGTTTTCATTTGTGACAATAAATATTATTAATCTTATTAATAATATATAAATAAATATAATGTGAGCATATAATTAGACAATCTAATTATATTAGTTTTGCTACAGTTAATCGAGCTAGCACGGAGACCAAATGGACCTACGATTTCGAGCTCCAAAAATTTTGAAATATTAATTAAACTCTTTAATCAAATATTATGAATTATTAACTCCGTGTTATTCCACTAAAAACTCGAAGTTGAATTCCCGTTACCGTAGATGGATTAAATAAACTGAACATTTTCGGTGTCCATCGATATAGTCATTATATATGGATATAGCCCTTCACGAATATCTCATAAATAGAGCCGGGTCATAAGTCTGTTAAACCCCTCTAAATATTTTATCTCTTAAGCACCATTGATTCTATAATGAACAATTAATTCATAACAATTATGAATAAAAAATACTTTATATTCGTAATAGAAAAGTTGAGCGCTCAAATTGTTCAAGTCCCGAATCAACTCTTAAAAGAGATATTCATTTTCTTCTCGTAAGAAGGAGTGAATTCCATATCTATGTAAAACGTTCCCAGCTACATAACAAATCATATCCCCAAAATACGTAGTTATTGGCTAGGAATACAACACCAACCTCACCATAGTAAATCAAAGGACATAACCTGTCATGCAGGAGTTCGTAGTACACTCATGATTAAGATCGAATCCAATAATGACCATCTATTAGGTAAAATAAATTTCTTTGGTTAACGGATATTAAAAGAAATTCGTATTTATCCGAGTCCAGTCCTATTTGATCTTATCATACAAGGTGCCTTCATTTCCATGTCACTACATGAACGATCTCGGATCAAGATCACCATATAAGTATAGAATGGACTGCAACTATAGATAAACCACACACAAAGTACCCTCTTTGTTCGCTCTCTATGGACTATTTAGATTACTAACTTTAGACTTAAATCCTTTTATGCATCAAACATACACTAAGTCTAAAGGTACAAGAGTAATCAAGGTAAACAATACAATTGGACAATATGCAATATAAATCAAACAACTTTGATAAAATGAATAATGCATTTATTATTATTACAATAATCAATTTCGTTTACAATACATGAAGCTCTAGGACATAAATCCCAACAATCTCCCACTTGGACAAGAGCAAATGATACATGTCATGTAAATCTAAACCATTCAAATACTTTAGCGGATAAGGTCTTTGTAAACGGATCAGCCAGGTTGTCTGCGGATGGAATCTGTGTGACAGCGACATCTCCTATCTGCACTATCTCTCTGATGAGGTGATATTTCCTCTCATTATGCTTACCCCTCTTGTGGCTTCTTGGTTCTTTGGAGTTCGCCACTGCACCACTATTATCGCAATAAAGTATGAGTGGTTTATCCATATCTGGAACAACTTCCAGATCTTCCAAGGACTTACGGAGCCAGACTGCTTCCTTAGCTGCTTCACAAGCTGCTACATATTCAGCCTCCATGGTTACAAGATTGCTTAATGCTCCTCTATACTATAGCCCCACCACCTAGGGTGAACACTGATCCAGATGTTGATTTCCTAGAATCGACATCCGTCTGAAAATCAGAGTCAGTATATCCTCTCAGAATCATATCCTGACTTGTATATACAAGCATATAATTTCTCGTTCTCCGAAGATACTTGAGAATATGTTTCACCGCTACCCAATGATCTAATCCTGGGTTGGATTGAAACCTACTGACTACTCCCACTGCAAAACAGATGTCCGATCTCGTGCATAACATAGCATACATAAGACTTCCCAACTGCTGAAGCATATGGTATATATCTCATCTCCTCAATTCCTTGAGGTGTCTTAGAAGATTGTTCCTTAGAAAAATGAATCCCATGCCTGAAAGGTAAATTACCTTTCTTGGAATTCTGCATACCAAGAATCTTGTCGATATAGGTTGCTTGAGACATTGCTAACAGTCGTTTCTTGCGATCCCGAATGATCTGAATCCCAAGTACATAACTAGCCTCTCCCAAATCTTTCATTTGGAATTTGTTAGCTAGCCAGATTTTCACGTCCGATAATATTTTTACATCATTCCCAATGAGTAAAATATCGTCAACGTATAACACAAGGAAAACCACATTCCCATCAATGATGCGCTTGTAAACACAAGGCTCATCAATGTCTTGCTCAAAGTTATAAGACTTGATCATAGTATCAAACCTTATGTTCCAAGATCTAGATGCTAGCTTAAGTCCATAAATGGACCTTTGCAACTTGCAAACTTTTTGCTCTTGACCTTGGGTAATGAACCCTTCTGGTTGTACCAAATAGATACTCTCATCAAGAATACAATTCAAGAATACAGTCTTGACATCCATTTGCCAAATCTCATAGTCATAATATACGGCAATGGAAAGAAGAATCCTGATGGATTTAAGCATAGCTACTGGCGAGAAAGTTTCTTCATAGTCAACTCATTCTTTTTGGGTAGAACCCTTTGCCACTAGCCTATCCTTGAAAGTCTGTACATTCCCATCTATTCCTCTTTTTCCCTTATAGATCCATTTGCAACCTATGGGTTTTACTCTATTAGGTTGGTTTACAAGTTCCCAAACTCAGTTAGAGTACATGGACTCCATCTTAAGGTTCATGGATTTGAGCCATTCTTCTTTATCAGTATCATCCATTGCACTACGATAGGTCAATGGATCATTTATACCATCACAAGATGCAACAACTTGCACCTCACCATTTCCTGGATAGGTTCAGGTTGTCTTACAACCCTATCACTACGTCTATGTGGTATGGTATCCTGATAAACTTGCATCTGACTTTCAGATGTAGAAGGTGTTATGTCTTTGTCAACATTTGACAATGATGTACTGGTCGTACTAGTAAGTAACTCCTCAAGTAACACTTTACTTCGAGGTTTGAACTCTCTCATATAGTCCTTCTCAAGAAATATAGCATTTTTCGACACAAATACTTTATTATCTTCTTGACTATAAAAGAATCCACCCATAGTTTCCTTAGGATAGCCTACAAATAGGCACACATGTGAACGTGGTTCCAACTTAGTAGTCTTGTTCTTTAGCACATGTGCCCAACACCCCATATGTGGAAATATCGTAAACTAGCTTTACGACCATTCCACAACTCTAAGGGATTCTTAGAAACAAATTTAGAAGGAACTACATTCAGGATATACATTGCAGTTTGCAATGCATACCCCCAGAATGAACTAGGTAGAGTGCTATAACTAAACATTGATCTTATCATGTCTAGTAGGGTTGGATTTCTCATTTCTGCAACACCATTTGGTTGTGGTGTTCCAGGTGCTGTGAGCTGTGAAACAATTCCATGCTCAACTAAGAATTCCTTAAAATCTATATCAAGGTATTCTCCCCAACGATCTGATCGTAGAATTTTGATGCTTTTACCTAATTGGTTCTCAACCTCCGCATGATACTCTTTGAACTTTTCAAATGTATCTGACTTGTGCTGTATTAGGTAAACATACATGTAGGCACTGCATTTTTGCATACGAGCCCGATGATGAGCCTCATACGGAGGCACTACCTTTTAAGTTGTGGAAGTCGTGGACAACGGTCGTCGGAAGGGAAAAGTCAAGAATTGACGTTTTATCGGATTTGATTCGCTCGTATTAGCTTCGAAATTATTCGTCAGATTTTCGTTTCAAAATTGTCCTCCGCCCAAAATCCTATCCACGCTCTTTCTCACGCCTATCCTCGCTCTCTAACTTTTCATGCATGTGTCCCTTCAACTTCCATGCAAACCCTAAACCTTTTTGTCACCTTTCATGTAAGCCATGCAAAGTCATTCCATTCATCCACTTTTCTTTCATTTTTCAAACCATTAAATAATTTATACCCCACCAATACCCACCAATTTAATAAGCTTCCACACTTTCCTTTTCAATAAATCAAAACCCTCCCCCACGTGACAACACCTCATTCATTAAACAAAACAATAACAATCAAAAAGCCATACCTCTCTCTCTCCTATAACTCATACGCCCACTTCACAAATAAAACAATAAACAATTCAACCAAACATTAAATATAAAACACAAACCAAACACTAGAAAACAACCTAAGCAACTTCCCCCCACTTACCATTCACTCACACGCCCAACCAACAAAATAAATAAAACAAAAACCTTAAATAATCTCTCCCCCAAAAGAATAAATTAATTGACCCCCACACCATTTAACTTCACAAAGCCAACCAAATAAACAAGACAAATACCTTAAATAAATTGCCTAGCCTCACGTTGACACTTCATGCATTAAACAAAACCTTACCCCATCACAAATTCAAGACACAAATCTAGCCTAACCCCACACGTATTTGCTTCCCCCTATTTTCAAAAGCCAAACCCCACACCATTAAATGGATTCAACTCACCTCCTCTCCCACCAAACAACCAAGAATTAAATAATTGCCTATCTCCCCCTCAACCATTATAAAAACCAGACCTTTGAACCCTTCTTCGATTAACCATGCACACGTAAAATATAATCACCCTAAACCTTGTCCTCATCCCTCACATTGCTCCACTTCCACTCAATACCTAACATGCACACATAAATCACCTCAGAATCCAATCAAGACCATCAGTCCCCACGTGCTCAGCTCTCACGCATTACCCTTCATGCCCTTGCCTTTGCTCGCCATAACCTAACGCCACAATTGTCCATTTCCCTTAAGCGCACCTGCCACCTAACTGCACGTTAATTTCCCTTAAACGCCACCTAGCATCCAACGCCACAGCCCACATTTTGCACTCACGCCTCACGCACATTGCACCCACTCCAAGCCTGGCACATTCACTCAAACAACACCCATCACTACCAAATAATCTTCCAATATTGCCGCACAAAACCAAGCCTTGAACTGCCACAAAACCAAGCCCACTGCACGTTAAAACCTAGCCCTACTGCTCGACCAAAACACAGCTCCAAGCTACCTCCACAAACTCCCCAAAATTGCCCAGTAAATTACCGTGAAAACACCCCTCCATCACCAAAAAAATTGCAACTCCTTCACTTCCCTTTGTCCCACATTGGTGAGGAAACACACTCCCCTTTTAACCACACTCCTGCACGCATGAAGCATACCAATAAACCCTTATCCCTTCGTCCCACATCGGTGAGGAAACATCCTCCACCTATTACAACTCATACACCTCACGGCATCACCAGCCTTCACACTAATAGCACACGCACAACCCCCCAACTCCACTCACGAATCTTCAATCAATTCACGCAACAAGCACTACCCTCACAGCCTTCACAAACAGCCTCCTTCATGCACACAAACTAACCTCCAGCAGTCTCTCAAACTCACGCAATATACCCCAGCAAATAAGCCTCCATTGTTCACGCCAAAACAGCAGCCCAATACCCCTCCAAACACGCCAAAACAGTCCCCAATTCACTGCAAACCAGTAAGCTAAGTATCGTGACCTGAAACACCGCGAAATGAAGTGAAAAAAACGAGCCGAACAGCGAAACGACGAGGCAAAATTCCAAATCAGTGAACCAAGAGGATTTGAGGAGCATCAACCCTTCCGACGACCAAATATCGCACTTCCGAGAGACGACAAAAAAGCTTAGACCTGAGGGCACCTATTTTATTTATCATCGTTTATTTTTAGTTAATTTGTTATTTTTATTCGAATGAATTAATGAATTAGAGAGCATGTAATTTATTTTATTCGTATGGATTAGTGAATTAAGAGGCATGTAATTTATTTTATTCGCATGAATAATGAATTAATTAGCATGTTATTTAATTTAAGTTATGTAAATTAGTAACTTGGAAAAGCATGTAATTTACTTTTCTTTACATGAGAATAATGACTTAATATGTGATGTGATTTCGGGTGAATGGAATATGTGATCTTGCTTGTGGTATATTGGATGGAAACCCGGACATAAATTCCATAGCCGAATCCAAATGGACGGTATTATGGTTTGCACTCGGGATACAATGCCCCGTACCACTTGAAGGATACATGTATTTTATTTCATCCAAACTTGTATTCGAGCATGATTAGGCCATTAGGAAATTGTTTTATTTTTAGCATGATTTAATTATTTTATTTCGAAATAGGAATTTGATTATGTTTAAATCGTATTTCATTTAATATACTTTTGTGTGATGCCGAATGTTTGTCGTAATGAAAAGTTTACTGTTGAAGCATGCAAACCTAGAATTTAGACTACTTTGACCAACATGTATGTTGAGTAGACTTGGTTAATATTGCACAAATCCATTCATTACAAACGACATAAGTAAGGGACCATTCCGGACCCAACGGTTTGAGGTATTCCCTTGCGAGGGGTGAGTGCGGCCTTAAATCATTTTCCCGGTTCACACCGGGTGGCGACTCCATTATTCTCCGGTTTAGTCCACCGTGGGCTACTCCATACTCCCAACTAAACCCTGACTCTAGAACAGCATGCGTCGCCCAGTTTCTGTGTCCTACAGTCTTGCGACTCCACTGGGGATAGAGAATCGGCCTCGAAATATTATCTTGTAATGTTTGGATTTGTGTTTTAATTAACCATGTCTACTGTGGGTTTAAGGAGTTTAATCAAAGGCATTGTTAAGGCTAGGTGATGGTTTGGTGTCTTCCTTCACTCACTACCTTTCTATAAGGAAAAGCTGTGAAGGCACCTAGAGTTGATGTCTTCCTTCATTCACTACCTTTCTATATGGAAAAACTGTGAAGGCACCTAGATAATCATTACTTGTAGCTCGTTGTGACAGACTAGTTTGGAGGACTCGTTGTTTATTCCTGACAACAAGCGATAAGAGCCTAAGGGGCTTGGGTACTTAAGAGAGCCTCGCTCCACCCTCCCTCTGGGGAATCTACAACGGGAAGTCCATTCGACAGTTAGTCACACACCATAACTCGTTGGCACGTACCGTAAGGTATAAAAAAGGTGCGTTCACTTGGTCGCTTGAACCCTTGAGTGGGGAGTCCTAGTTGTGAACAATCCTTTGTCGGTGAGAGCTTTTGTTTACACTCCTGAAATCTACACATGAACCTTAGTTTTGTGACCCTTAGAAATATTTGATTATGCTTGTGTTTTGGACCATTATCATTTGGATTCGGTTGGATTTTTTGTCAATAAATGTGAACTTGTTGGGCCATTTAAACCGGGACAAGTTCATGTCCTTTTGACAATTAGGCCAAAATTTCTAAAATGCCGATGGGCCAGTTTGTACTTGTGCCTTTTATCATTTGAAGTTATTTAGTTATATTATCGTAAAGTGTAAACATGTTGGGCCTTTTCAACTGGGACAAGTTTGCACTACGCAATAGTGTGATTAAATACTTTAAAATGATAACGGGCCAATTAGTGTAAATTCTTTTATGAGCATATTTATTCCATACATCGCACACATCTCATGCATGCACGCATTATGTTAACCCTTTGTGTCTTAAAAGCCATCATAGATTCCCGTTGGGTTAGGAAAGAAAGAATATTTGTCAAAGGACCATCAATCAGCATGAGCAAGTCAGCCAACGAGGAATCCCGCCTAGATCGATTGGAGATCAAAGTAGCCGAAATTGTTGAACAATTGAAAGTGTTGACTAATGTTGTGGCCATCTTGACCGTGCCCTATATAGCCAATGACAAAAGCTTATGCAACCAGAATGAAAGGACCATTGGGAACCTTCAAGGACCAAGCCTACTCCCTCAGAGATTGCCCCTATCGGAAACAGACAATTTGCCAACTTGAGAAAATCCAGAGAAATTGGTGATGAGACCACTTGTGCTGATAACGGTAAGTAAACCAGTATATAAGACAGAAATGATATTGGATGTGGAAGTCGATGACGGGAAGCCTTGGTATCTGATATTCAGAGGAATCTGGAACACAGAGAATTCTCAGAAGGAGTAAAGCAGAAAAGACAGAATGGCCATTCAGAAATTGGGAAACGAGGCAGCGAAACCGTCAGACTTGGAAAGGAATGAGTTCACCGAGCCGATTAATGTTGTACTTTGCCTGAGGAAGAGAAGGCCGAGCAATCACCAAGAGAATTGGCAGAAAACCTAACCCAACGGGATAGGAATTTCGTCCATGGATACATGCATACACGTAACTTGCATCCTTTGTTTTGTGTTTTATTTTTGCAGATTTCAAACAAAAGAGAACCAGCAGGGGGCGACCAGAGACATATGGCGCCAAGGAGCACAATGAGGATCCAACCCATAACGAAAAGGGAATATCTCTACACTTGCGTACTTACATATCACACACACATGTTTTCATTCTATTGTTTTGTTTGTGTTCGCAGGTCTTAAAGAAGGAAAAAGAAAGCAGTAGAATACAAGCAAGTTGAAAGCATATGAAATAATACCAGTAATATTCAGAAATGAGCCCCTGGGGGCGAAGCCCCAAAATTACCAGCAATTGAAAAGAGGAGTGTCAGAGAAAGGAGAAATCTTTGGTGGCTAGACATATGTCCGGTGATGACATTGGATGTTGTAGGGAAGAAACCCTAGAAACGATAAGTGCGAGACGTGCTCTCGTTCGATTTTCTGAATGGACTGATCTCGGTTAGACTCATAAGCACTTGATTACGGGATCTCAGTAGTAGAAGCATGAGTGGTTGGCAAGATGACTAATCGACGAAATGGTGGATCAGTGAATGACCGTTTGCCTGGATGTCCACCCCGATTTACTGATACTACGATATATGATATGGTTGAAAACAAAGAAAAAGTCTCTGAACAGAAAAGAAAAGAAAAATAGGCCACCTATAACCGATAAGCATGAAGCTACACATGGGCGAGTATTAGGACCACCATGAGGAGAAATGCTACCTTAAAAGGTAGGTGTGTCAGAAAAAGAAAAAGAAAAAGAAAAAAGAAAGTCCAAAATGAAAAGAAAGAAAAAAAAAGACAAAAAAAAGTAGACCATATCATGTTGAGTATGACGAAGTAATCACAAAGCGTGATCCAGAAATCTAGGTTGGTTAGACCCACTGGTCCGATTCTCCGAGACGAAATCATCGAGTTGGCTTACTTAAGGACTAAGCTGCGAAAGAGCCCTGACAAACACACACTTGGAGTTTAGATCAGATTATTCACTCAAACGGTCGGATTTGAGTTGTATCGAGTACTTTGAAGGTTCTCAGGTTTCGACGCAAAGCATTCATTGAGGACAAAAGTATGTCCAGCTATCAAGATTCTCTCATGAGAGGCAATATGACTTTCTGGGGGCGAGACCCACAACTCAGTTCAGGGAATAAGACCCTCAGCTCGATTCAAAACCGGGAACAAGACTCACAACTCAACAAATTGGGAACAAGACCCACAATTCAGGGAACATGACCCTAAAAAAAGTTCAGGGAACAAGACCCTCAACACAATTCAGGGAACAAGACCCTTAGCTCAAAACGGGAACAAGACCCACAACTCAAAAAATCGTGAACAAGACCCACAACTCAGGGAACATGACCGTCAACACAACTCAGTTCAGGGAACAAGACCATCAGCTCAATTCAGATCGGGAACAAGACCCTCAGCTCAACGCAATTCAGGGAACAGGACCATCACCACAATTCAGTTCAGGGAACAAGACCCTAATCACAATTCAGATCGGGCATAAGACCCACAACTCAGTTCATGGAACAAGACCCTCAACAAAATTCAGGGAACAAGACCCTCAACATAATTCAGGAAACAAGACCCTCAACTCCCGGTGGGAACAAGACCCACGAAGACAAAACCTACAGTCAACACAGCCAGGGAACAAGATCCTCAACTCAGATTGGGAACTTCACCCACGGTGATGAAACCCACAATTCAGGGAACAAGACCCTCAACGAATCGAGAACAAGACCCACAATTCAGTATCGGATCAGTTTTGCCGAAAATGGCACTCTGGGGGCGAAGCCCAAATCAGCATCAACAATGGTTCAAAAATTGACTACTTTCGCATCAGCATTAGTTTGGAAATGGACCGCTATCGCATCAGCATTGGTTCGGAAATGGACCGTTTTCAGATTCAGCAATGGTTCAAAAATAGACCTCACTCCCACATCATTATCAGCGACGATTCGGAAATTGACCTCACTCTCGTATCAGTATTGGTTCGGAAATGGACCACTTTCACATCAGATTCAGCATTGGTTCGGAAATGGACCACTCTCATATCAGTTTTGGTTCGAAAATGGACTATCTCTCATCTGCACGGTTCGGAAATGGACCTCTCTCTCATGACAGTTATGGTTTGGAAATGGACCGCTTTCACATCAGCATTGGTTCGGAAATGGACCACTCTCACATCAGTATTGGTTCAGAAATGGAACGCTTTCACATCACCAATGGTTCGGAAATGGGCCACTATCACATCAGCAATGGTTCGGAAATGAACCGCTATCAGTATCAGCATTGGTTCAGAAATGGGCCGCTTTCACATCAGTAATAGTTCGGAAATGGGCTGCTATCAGCATCAGTTATGGCTCCAAAATGGGGCACAATCATCAGATACTGAAAATGGCGCTCCAAAATGGAGCACACTCATCAGATGCCGAAAATGGCGCTCCAAAATGGAGCACACTCATCAGATGCCGAAAATGGCGCTCCAAAATGGGGCACACTCTCATCTTGCCGAAAATGGCGCTCCAAAATGGGGCACACTCTCATCTTGCCGAAAATGGCGCTCCAAAATGGGGCACACTCATCACTTGCCGAAAATGGCGCTCCAAAATGGAGCACACTCGACAGATGTTGCATTCCGAAAATTGAGCATGGTTCAAAAATGGACAATGGGGTGGATCATTATCTCATCAACAACACCTCGGAAATGGGGTTTAACATGCCGAAAATAGCACAACCAGACCAACTCAACTCAACGCAACAGGCAAACCAGGTGGCAGCTGGCGAGCCAGGTAAGTAAAAATGCATTGCACGAACTTTGATAGGATTGTCACTGTCACACACCGAACAAAGCCCATCAAAGTGGGGGCGAATGTAGGCACTGCATTTTTGCATACCAGCCTGATGATGAGCCTCATACGGAGGCACTACCTTTTAAGTTGTGGAAGTCGTGGACAACAGTCGTCGGAAGGGAAAAGTCATGAATTGACGTTTTATAGGATTTGATTCGCTCGTATTAGCTTCAGAATTATTCGTCAGATTTTCGTTTCAAAATCGTCCTCCTCTCAAAATCCTATCCCCGCTCTTTCTCACGCCTATCCTCACTCTCTAACTTTTCATGAATGTGTCCCTTCAACTTCCATGCAAACCCTAAACCTTTTTGCCACCTTTCACGTAAGCCATGCAAAGTCATTCCATTCATCCACTTTTCTTTCATTTTTCAAACCATTAAATAATTTATAGCCCACCAATACCCACCAATTTAATAAGCTTCCACACTTTCCTTTTCAATAAATCAAAACCCTCCCCCACGTGACAACACCTCATTATTAAACAAAACAATAACAAATCAAAACGCCATACCTCTCTCTCTCCTATATACCTCTCTCTCTCCTATAACTCATACGCCCACTTCCCAAATAAAACAATAAACAATTCGACCAAACATTTAATATAAAACACAAACCAAACACTAGAAAACAACCTAAGCAACTTCCCCCCACTTACCATTCACTCACACGCCCAACCAACAAAATAAATAAAACAAAAACCTTAAATAATCTCTCCCCCACAAGAATAAATTAATTGACCCCCAGACCATTTAACTTCACAAAGCCAACCAAATAAACAAGACAAATACCTTAAATAAATTGCCTAGCCTCACGTTGACACCTCATGCATTAAACAAAACCTTACCCCATCACAAATTCAAGACCCAAATCTAGCCTAACCCCACACGTATTTGCTTCCCCCTCTTTTCAAAAGCCAAACCCCACACCATTAAATGGATTCAACTCACCTCCTCTCCCACCAAACAACCAAGAATTAAATAGTTGCCTCTCTCCCCCTCAACCATTATAAAAACCAAACCATTGAACCTTTCTTCGATTAGCCACACATAAAATATAATCACCCTAAACCTTGTCCTCATCCCTCACATTGCTCCACTTCCACTCAATACCTAGCATGCACATATAAATCAACTCAGAATCCAATCAAGACCCTCAATCCCCACGTGCTCAGCTCTCACGCATTACCCTTCATGCCCTTGCCTTTACTCGCCACAACCTAACGCCACAATTGTCCATTTCCCTTAAGCGCACCTGCCAACAAACTGCACGTTAATTTCCATTAAACGCCACCTAGCATCCAACGCCACAGCCCACATTTTGCACTCACGCCTCACGCACATTGCACCCACTCCACGCCTGGCACATTCACTCAAACAGCACCCCTCACTACCAAATAATCTTCCAATATTACCGCAAAAAACCAAGCCTTGAACTACCACAAAACCAAGCCCACTGCACGTTAAAACCTAGCCCTACTGGTCGACCAAAACACAGCTCCAAGCTACCTCCACAAACTCCCCAAAATTGCCCAGTAAATTACAGTGAAAACACCCCTCCGTCACCAAAAAAATTGCAACTCCTTCACTTCTCTTTGTCCCACATTGGTGAGGAAACACACTCCCCTTTTAACCACACTCCTTCACGCACGAAGCATACCAATAAACCCTTATCCCTTCGTCCCACATCGGTGAGGAAACATCCTCCACCTATTACACCTCATACACCTCACGGCATCACCAGCCTTCACACTAATATCACACGTACAACCCCCCAACTCCACTCACGAATCTTCACTCAATTCACGCAACAAGCACTACCCTCACAGCCTTCACAAACAGCCTCCTTCACGCACACAAACTGACCTCCAGCAGCCCCTCAAACTCACGCAACATACCCCAGCAAATAAGCCTCCATTGTTCACGCCAAAACAGCAGCCCAATACCCCTCCAAACACGCCAAAACAGTCCCCAATTCACTGAAAACCAGTAAGCCAAGTATCATGACCTGAAACACCGCGAAATGAAGTGAAAACAGCGAGCCGAACAGCAAAACGACGAGGCAAAATGCCAAATCAGTGAACCAAGAGGAGTTGAGGAGCATAACCCCTTCCGACGAACAAATATCGCACTTCTGATAGACGACAAAAAAGGTTAGACCTGAGGGCACCTATTTTATTTATCATCGTTTATTTTTAGTTAATTTATTATTTTTATTCGCATGAATTAATGAATTAGAGAGCATGTAATTTATTTTATTCATATGGATTAGTGAATTAAGAGGCATGTAATTTATTTTATTATTCGCATGAATTAATGAATTAATTAGCATGTTATTTAATTTAAGTTATGTAAATTAGTAACTTGGAAAAGCATGTAATTTACTTTTCTTTACATGAGAATAATGACTTAATATGTGATGTGATTTCGGGTGAATGGAATATGTGATCTTGCTTGTGGTATATTGGATGGAAACCCGGACATAAATTCCATAGCCGAATCCGAATGGACGGTATTATGGTTTGCACTCGGGATACAATGCCCAGTACCACTTGAAGGATACATGTATTTTATTTCATCCAAATTTGTATTCGAGCATGATTAGGCCATTAGGAAATTATTTTATTTTAGCATGATTTAATTATTTTATTTCGCAATAGGAATTTGTTTATGTTTAAATTGTATTTCATTTAATATATTTTTGTGTGATGCCGAATGTTTGTCGTAATGAAAAGTTTACTGTTGAAGCATGCAAACCTAGAATTTAGACTACTTTGACCAACATGTATGTTGAGTAGACTTGGTTAATATTGCAAAAATCCATTCATTACAAACTACATAAGTAAGGGACCATTCCGAACACAACGGTTTGAGGTCTTCCCTTGCGAGGGGTGAGTGCGGCCTTAAATCATTTTCCCGGTTCGCACCGGGTGGCGACTCCATTATTCTCCGGTTTAGTCCCCCGTGGGCTACTCCGTACTCCCAACTAGGCCCTGAGTCTAGAACTGCATGTGTCGCTCAGTTTCTGTGTCCTTAATACCTATATCTGGAATAATCGTCGTTGAAAGTGACGAAGTATTCAAAATCACCTCAGGCTTTTACATTCATTGTTCCGTAAACATCCAAATGTATTAGCTCAAAAGTTTCTTTGGCTCTTATCCCTTTTCCAGTATAAGGTCTCTTGGTCATTTTGCCTTCTAGACAGGATTCGCAGACATGTAAAGTACCAAGTTTTAACTTATTTAAAACTCTGTTCTTAATTAGTCTATCTATCCGGTCAAGGTTAATGTGACCAAGTCTAAGGTGTCATAAATAAGTATCATCATGAGAAATCTTTTGCCGTTTAGTTTGAGATCTTTCAATCTTAAACATTTCAGTATTAAGCAGTGATTCATGTATTAACTGCCTTAATACATATAGATTATTTTCATGGTTTTCTGTGCATATATTTAATACATTTCTACTAATAATAATTGACTTATTATTAAACGAAACAAAAAAATCACATTCTATAAGTTTTGTTACATAAATCAAATTCCTGCAAAAACCAGGAATATACAGCACAACATTCAAACATAAATAAATTTTATTAAAATTCAAATTTGAAACTCCCACTGCTCTTACTGAAATAGCATCCCCTGTTCCAACTCTCATGGTAAAGCTACCTTCAGCAAGTTCCCTCCATGAGTCAAGTAGCTGCAAAGAACAACAAACATGATTAGTGGCACCAGAATCAACAATCCATATGGATTTATCATCCTCCACCAAAAGAGACTCAATGACAAGTAAATCATATTTACCAGAGTTTTTCTTCTCTTTAAGCTCGGCAAGGTATTTTGGACAATTCATTTTCCAATGCCCTTGTTGTTCAAAATGGAAACATTTTTCTTTGGCCTTGGTTCCTTTGGAGCTTTTATTGTTCTTCTTTTTCATTGGTTTTGCCTTTGCCTTCCAATTGCCTTTCTTCTTCTTCTTTGCAGATTTAGAAGATTCGGCAACATTTGCCTCGGCATTGGGCTTACGAGATCCATTCATAACAGACTCATAATTGGTGAGCTCATTTAGCAGTTCAGTCAATATGAAAGTCAACTTGTTCATAGAACAGTTGCTCTTAAATTGCAGGAAACTCTTCGAAAGGGTTTCCATTATCATTGTCACCTGGCTTTGCACATTAATATGTGCACCATGGGTTTCGTCCATATTAAGATGAGCCATCATCCTTAACACATGGTCTCAGACTGATGTGTCTTCCTTCATTCTAGCGATCAATACAGAGGCAATTGCCTCATGTTGTTTCCGGTCTGAAGGTTGCCCAAACATGTTCTGTAATGACTGCATAATCATTGATGCTGTCGTCATAGGCTCATATTGTGCAGCAAGAACCTCAGACATGAATGCTATCAAATAACTATGGGCTTTCTCATCAGCTTTAATCCAATTATTATAGGCATTACGTGCAGCTCTGGCAGCATTTGGTGCTGGCTTAGGAGGATATTCCTCTATTAGGACAAATTTAAGGTCTTCACAGACCAAGATAGCATTCATGTCACTTTTCCATTTAACATAATTATCCCAGTTAATTTTTCTTGTTGTTTGATAATGGAGATTATTGCAGATGTCATGGCTGAAAAATTAATAAACGCGCATTCAATATTCATTCGTCGCATATTAAAATTGTTAAACATTTAGGCATAAAATTAAACATGATTCATGATCAATGTATAATGAATTAGAAACCTAAAAGAATTACTATGCCATGGTTTTCTATCATCCCATAAATAAGTGCCGCCGTAGGGTAGGTCAAGTATTCGCATGATAGATTGAGACATTCTCAATTGATTAATATATCTGAAATAACTCTTATTCCTATATTAATCAACTACCGTTGTTTTGATCAAGGAAGCTTTGATTAACAACTTAATCATTCCTTTGTTAGTGTGACCCATTATTTCAGAACCCTTGGATTTAACTAGTGAAGTGCCACCGTAGGGTAGGTCAAATCACCAGATACATCTAGAGTCCCTATCGTTTCGGAATCCAAACCTGATATTGACCCCAAAAGGACACCACCCGTAGGGGGACGAAAGCAAAGCCGTCTCGAAGTGCCTATTGAATCTCACGTTTCTAGATAACAATGGAGATCGCGAGATATATTGTGGTATATCCCTCTCCCACTCACTATTAAAAAAGTAAGGTTTATGAATCTAAGATTATGTTCGGCTAAAGTCATAACCTTAATTAATACTAGTCGATAATTAGTGATATAACCAATTTTAACATTTAAAAATTTATTCACTAATCCTTATTAGTCTCTACTAATCATTTAACTTAATTAAACTAATTTAATCAAGTTTTTTTAAGTGAGCTAATCAATTTTAACTTTTAAAAAATTAGTTCACTTATAGGTTTTAAAATTTTGGAATTCAACTAATGGACTATATGTCATCAAACCATTTAATAGATTAAAAGTACGTTATTTACTCCAAAGGTACGTGGAATTGTATCCCGAGTGCAAACCAAATTACCGTCCATTCGGAAGCGGCTATGGAATTTATATCCGAGTTTCCATCCGATATACCAAGGAAAATAATGTACTTATAATGTCCATTTATTCTTAAACTTGAATTCATATTTTTTAAACCTTTAAACTAATTAATCTTATTAATTCGTTAACATGCATATTATATTCTAATTTAACTTTTAAATTTACATAAAATCATATTTTATGACTTGAATATCATGCATGTCTACATGTTATGGCATGTAAAAATGCAAGAGTAGGCACCCTAGGCTATATGACATGTTAATAAACAATTTAAAACACATATATATGCCCAGGCCTGGGCTGAAAATGTTCGTGTAGCGTTCTTTGGGCGTCCGAACGTTTCCAGGCAGTAGCCAAACGTTTGAGTTGTGTTTGACTGGTGTCCGAACGCTATCAGTCTGGTATTCGAACACTAGAACTTCATTTACTCCGTTCGGGAGCTTTCAGACTCCGTTTTGGTCCCCGTTTTTTTCTACGGACTCGTAACGGAATGAAGTTTCACATACATACATAAATAGCATTAACCGAGCTCTTATTTTTTTTTCAAAAAAATACTAATCTAATTAGTACACTAAATCAAAGGCATCCCTTGGTCTTCAAATCTTGCTCCATGGTATGTTGTTGAGTTCTTCGCGGAATAGGTTCGTAATGAGTCCTTCACGGCATGAGCTCCTCCAAGTTACAAATTGAGTTACAAAACGGACTTATTACAAAGGAAATGAACTTACAACACTTGAAAGAATTAACGATCAACGCAATACATTCATCACATGAATCAAAGTAAACATTCATCACATGAACATTAAAAACCATTCATCTCATGAATCTAATTGTGCCTACTCATCACAACATGCATATTAATAATTTATATCTAATATAAATTATTAAAACTTAAACTTAAAAAGAGAAAGGATTTAGAAAACTTTTCAACCTTAAGCTCTTGATGCCAATTGTAGGAAACGACTTTCCTTAGTGCGGCGGAAGTTGCTTATGGTGGCACCAGGTCCGGTATGGATCTTCAAAATTTTCCTTGCCTTCTCCATTTGTTGTAGTAGCCAAGATCAATCCTTCGGTGTCCAACACTTGGATCAACTTCTCGATCTTCTGAACTATGACTCGAAACCAACAAACCGAAGTGTGGGATTCACTCACAAAGATTAAACCTCTAAGCTATTTAGAGATTTAGGATGTCACAATGGTGTTGGCTTTAGGAATTTCACAACACTTGTGAATGCTAGAACTCTCTCTATTTTCTTTCAAATCTTTTCTCACAACAATTGTGTGAATGAATGCAAAGTGTTAACCTTAGGAAGTGAGAGAAATGGTAGAGATTATATTCTCTTACACAAGCCAACTACCTTGTCATTAAGCATCTAATGCTTTCTTGAAATAGCCAACACAAAAATGTGAATGTCATACCAAAGCATAAGAAATGTTAAACTAAAGACAATGGATTGTCATTAAGCATTCAATGCTTTCTTTTAATGGCAAACACATGAATGTGGAGGCCATACCAAAGCATAAAATGCATTAGCTAATGACAAATCTATTATGTGTATCCAAGCCACTTAATAGACATAATTGCTTGGATGACATGGAAAGTCATATGGCTTTGTCTCCAATGGTAAATAAAAATCAATATATTAATAATGATTTATTTACCTTCAATTATGTTGTAGTAATTATCTCATAATTATTACAACTTGATTATCTCATAATCAAATAATTCTAGAAAACATTAAGTTAAACTAATTTAACATAGTTTTCATTTGTGACAATAAATATTATTAATCTTATTAATAATATATAAATAAATATAATGTGAGCATATAATAAGACAATCTAATTATATTAGGTTTGCTATAGTTAATCGAGCTAGCATGGGGACCAATTGGACCTACGATTCCGAGCTCCAATAATTTCGAAATATTAATTAAACTCTTTAATCAAATATTACGAATTATTAACTCCGTGTTATTCCACTAAAAACTCGAAGTTGAATTCCCGTTACCGTAGATGGATTAAATAAACCGAGCATTTTTTGTGTCCATCGATATAGTCATTACATATGGATATAGCCCTTCACGAATATCTCATAAATAGAGCCGGGTCATAAGTCTGTTAAACCCCTCTAAATATTTTATCTCTTAAGAACCATTGATTCTATAATGGACAATTAATTCATAACAATTATGAATATAAAATTCTTTCTATTCGTAATAGAAAAGTTGAGCGCTCAAATTGTTCAAGTCTCAAATCAACTTTTAAAAGAGATATTCATCTGCTTCTCGTAAGAAGGAGTGAATTCTATATCTATGTAAAATGTTCCCAGCTACATACCAAATCATATCCCCAAAATACGTAGTTATTGGCTGGGAATGCAACACAAACCTCACCATAGTAAATCAAAGGACATAATCTGTCATGCAGGAGTTCGTAATACACTCAGGATTAAGATCGAATCCATATATGACCATCTATTAGATAAAATGAATTTCTTCGGTTAACGGATATTAAAAGAAATTCTTTTTTATCCGAGTCCAGCCCTATATGATCTTATCATACAAGGTGCCTCCATTCCCATGTCACTACATGAACGATCCCGGATCAAGATCGTCATACAAGTATAGAATTGACCGCAGCTATAGATAAACCACAAACAAAGTACCCTTCTTGTTTGTTCTCTATGGACTATTTGGAGAAAGCCAAATCGGCCTTTTCTTGTGAGAGAGAGAAGAAGCCAAAAAATGAATGGCCATTCACCAAGCAACAACAAAAACCAGAGGACTATCATCTTAGGCTTTCGGCATTATCTTAGAACAGGAAGCAATTGGCGTTTTTAATTGGCCAAATCCCAAAGAAATAAATGCTCACTCCGCCAAAATGAAAAAGTCAGTATTATTTCCATTTCACTTTCGGCCAAAACTTTTTTTTTTTTTTTTTTTTTAAAGTGTGGCCAATCCGCTAAGAAATAAGGAGAGAGAGAATTAATTAAATTTCCAAAATTTATTAATTCATAATTTTATGGTAGGTATGGTGTGAAGTAAATCCAATTTATTTTATTTCCAACTACTTACATCAATTGTTGACAATTGATGTAAGTCATGGGTCTCATCCATATAAATCAAAATTTGATTGGTTTACACAACACACTTTGTGCTCGGGTTCGTTTAATCCGATTAGACGAATTTTCCGTCGCGACGTAATTAAATCTAATTTAATTAAAAAACAATACCCAGTAAAATTATTACGAAAATTGCTCGCGAATTAATTCCAAATTAATTTGTTCGCTAAAATTAAAATCCAATTTAATTTCCCATTAAAATCCAATTTCAATTAATATATCTAATATATTATTTAGCCCAATTAAATAAATTAAATAGTAAAATCTAATTTAACTATTAAATTTATTTTACCGATTAATTCCAAATTAATCGCGTTCTCTCATCTCGACGAATTTAATCCCAGATAAATTCTCGACGCAATTAATCCCAGATTAATTCTTTCTCTAATAATTAATCCCAGATTAATTCTTGCCGTAATTAATCCCAGATTAATATTTTCTCTCATAATTAATCCCAGATTAATATTTTCTCACATAATTAATCCCAGATTAATATTGTTCGAGTCAAACATCATCAGTGAATCTTTGGGATACGATCCAAGAGATCCCTGGATATGTTGGCAGTAAATACGGTAATCGGACTATCCGAAAACGTGCATACCCGGTACCACGTACTTACTGATTTACAAGACATGGTTGGCTTCTAGCAAAGCACCGTGCCTACCCAATTCTCCAGAAATATTCTACTACGGAATACATGATCTTTGTCAGGCGTAGTATATGTAGTATTGCATATTACGATCCAGTATCGGATGTCACATGCAAGGCCTGGGGCTGGAGTTGCGTCTGCCTCGTACGAAGCATATTTCAGATCACTAGCAACTAGTCTCTTTATGATTGGAAAGTCATGACCTAGTCATACTTCCCCGATGGCTATAGCAATTAGAGTACCAGTTCTGTATCCCAGCGTGATCATCATCTCCATATGACTGAAGTGATACTTCCATCTTGACATCACACCCAATACACTACAATTCTCAGTATACCCAGAAGAGGCGTACACATAACCTGTTAAAGCCCTGGACGACCAAAACCAAAGTATATTGATTGTCGCAAGTATTAGCGATGCAAGTCTCAAGTTAAGACCAAATACACCTACCCTAATTCGGATTCCCATAGACACATAGTCATATTTTCAATGAAATTCCGAGGGGTCTATCCAGAGCGAAGCTGTTTCTGTACCATCGGTAAACACAACCTCCTATTACACTTGCATGAGTATCCAATACCCAAATATATGAGAACTATGTCGTTAAACTTCCATAACACGCACAAGTGTAATACTAGCCCATTCCGCATTATCGATGTCTAATCTCGATAATACTACGACTATGGATATATAATGATTAAACCTTTATGGATTAATATTGTCTCATATCTTATTAATCCGGAACTAATCATAAGGAATTTTATCATTTATATATCCAGGTAATCCAATTACAAATGATAAAAGAACAATTTCCTTTGTCACATAGTTAATTTGTACAATCAACACCACGTTCTGTACAAATAGTGATGTTATGGGTCATAATTGTCCAACAATAAATCCTAACATTATATATACATTAAATATCAAATATATATATATATATATATTTATGATATTAGTCAAATATCTCAATTTGACAATTAATTAATGTGTATTTGATAAAATCTATCATTAAATGCAAATACACAAAAAATAAGAAATGACTATCGGATCCCTACACATGTACTTTGTGTTTAACCTTTAAACGACTTTATAAATAATCAATATTATTTATAAATGTTGCCCTAGTGCTCTACGAGTATATTTCATTAGTGAGACTCTCTAGATTCAGACATATTCGTCACGAAATCCAATTTCGTGTCCATAATTTATCCACCCGTAAATTATGACGACCACGGATAAACTCGCTGAATCATACAGGTCAAGGTCATGGCAAATTTATAATTACTCCATCAAAGGTCCAGATATATCCCAGAGATATAGATGTAAACGTCAAATCTCTATAGGGATCCTAGATAATTACTCCATCAGTGGTATCTCAAGTCGAAGAATCACAAGTGCTACTCAAATTTAGAAGATTCTTATTGATGTTGGTTTACCATCCATTATAAATCTTCAGTGAGTCGTTCAGTGTTTATTCGCTATAAACACCTACACGTCAATACGAGTCTCCAAAACTCATTGTTCATTGAGAAACCATTGGAATTATATATTCCAGTATACGACATGTACTGGTATCAACGTGTTTACTTTATTGACCAAGTGTAAACCTTGACCAGGAACTATCTGAGAATTACAACTGATGAGTGGTAATTATATAACTATTTTCCACTCATTTGACCTAATATTTTGTATAGTTTCTTGAGTTTTATGAACGTTTTGATGTGTTTTTGTTTATTTTGAAGATAAAAATAGTATTGGGACTTAATGGAATCAACTCGGAGCTAAACCGATGAGATTCGGAGGAAAAAATTGTTGGAAAATTATGACCCATAGCGTCACTATTGTATAGATCATGGTGTTTTGTTGTATAAATTAACTATGTGACAAAGGAGATTGCACTCTTATAATTTGTGATTAGATCACCCAGATTTATAAATGACGAGAGGTCCCTATGATTTGTTCCTGGATGGAGAATGATATGAGACAGTATCAGTCCACGAAGGATAAATCATTAAACATCCCTAGTTAGAATATTATCGAAATTGGACATCAATAATACGTAAAAGACTAGTATTACACTTGTGCATGTTGTGAGGGCACAACGGCATAGTTCTCATATATTTGGGTATATGATACTCCACGCAAGTGTAATAGGAGGTTGTGTTTTACCGATGGTACAGGAAACAGCTTCGCTCTGGATAGACCCCCTCAGAATTCCATTGGTAGTATGACTATGTGTCTATAGAAGTCTGAAATCAGGGTAGGTGTATTTGGTCTTAACCTGAGACTTGCACCGCTAATACTTGCGACAATCAATATACCTTGGTTGAGGTCGTCCAGGGCTTTAACAGGTTCTGTGTATGCCAATACTGGGTATATTGAGAATCGTAGTGTATTGGGTGTGATGTTAAGATGGAAGTGTCACTCCAGTCATATGGAGATGATGGTCACGTAGGATACGGAACTCATTCTCTTAAATGCTCGAGCTATCGAGATATTATGAATTGATCATGTTTATCCGATTATAGAGACTAGTTGCTAGACATCCGATATGTGCTTCGTATGGGACAGACACAATTCCAGCCCCAGGCCTAGCACGTGATCATCCGATACTGGATCGAAATACGCAATACTAGGTATACTACGCTTGATATAGATCACCTATTCCTGTAGGATATTTCTGGAGAATTGGGTAGGCATGGCGCTTTGCTAGAAGCCAACCTTGTCTTTAAATTGGTACAAATGTAGTACTATGGTCATGTTACATGTTCGGTAGTCCGACGACCGTATTTACTCCCAACATATCCGGGTATCTCATGGGTCGCTTCCCGAAATTCACCGATGATGTATGACTCGCGTTTAATTAATCTGGGATTAATTTGATGAGAGAGAAAATTAATCTGGGATTAGTTACGGAGATATTTTATCTAGGATAAAATATTAATTAAAGAGAGAGAACGATTAATTTGGAATTAATCGATAATAATATATTTGATATATTATACAAAATTGGATTTCGACACGGAATTAAAATTAGATTTTAATTCGGGCGAACGAGTTAATTTAGAATTAATTCGTTAGCGACATGAATAGTGATTTCACTAGGCGTAATCGTTTAATTACGACGCAACGGAAAATTTATTAATTTGGAATTAGCGAACCCGAGCCCGAGATTATTTGCGAGCGCATTCGCATTTTGAGTTCGAATACGGCACGCAAGTCAAATCGAGCGTCAAATCGCAAGTCACATCAAGCGTCAAATAACATGTCACTTTGAGTGATGTGACATTTTGATTGATTGATTGAGTGATTGATGTGGTTGTTGAAAAAACATTAATAGGCTTTTGCTTTTTGACTTTTTTGGTAAATGAAAATGATTTATGTATTTGTTTTGTTTTTGGAAAATAAAATAAATATATATATATATATTACATTTTCTTTTTATTTTCTCTCTCTCCCAATCGGTTTCTAGGAAACCCTTCTTCCCTATCTTTTCTCTCTCGGCTTTGAGCCGTTTTTCATCTTCTTTCTCTTCCAAATTTCTGGTTTGACCGAAAAATAAAGAAGAAGAAGAAGAAGTGCTAGCACACACTTGAGTTATACAAATGTGATAGGGCAGTGAACACATGAGCTTGGAATCATTTTTTAAGCTTGAAGCTTGGAGCTTCAATGGAGTCTCCCATGACCGAATCTTGGAGGAACAACAAGGACCAAAATCGAGCGTTCCACTGCATGGAGAAGCCACTGTCGAGCTTCATGGAGGAGGCCATTTCGTTTTGTTCTTCGTATCATTATGACCGATCAATGTGAGTAATGTTTCTGCCATTCTCCTTTGTTGTATTAATGTGTTTTGTGCTTGTTTGATGATTCTAGGGACCTAATTAGAACCAACAATGGTATCTTGAGCTAATATTAAGCATGAAAAATTTTAGGGTTTGAAATTGGGTAAGATCAATTGAAGCATGATTTGGTTAAATTGATTGATTAAATATGCTTGGATGTTGATTAATTGAAGTTATGCATGATCAATTTCATGAAATTTGATTGGATCAAGTTTTCCCCAATTTTTGGGCATGGCCGAAAATAGTAGAACCCTAATGTCTTGGTAATTTTCTTTTTTTTTGATCATTGGATGACTTTAAACAATTGGGTAATATTGATTTGAGGTTTAATTGGATTGAATTTTGAATTGGACAATTTTCCCCAAATTGAAGGCTTGGCCGAAACTTGATGATTTTTGAAATTCATTGTGTTTTTTGATTTTGATTCATTGGATGAGTTGAATTGATTTGGGAAATGATGATTGTGGATTCAATTGGATTGAAACCGAATCGAATTGAAAAAAACCCATATATTGCCGAGAACAATAGCATGTAAAATGGGTTTGATTTTGAATAAATTGTGTTGGACACTATTTATTGTTAAAGTGCATGATTAATTAGGCTAATTGATGTTTTAGAAATATTAATTCGGTGATTAATTGTGTATTACACTTAGGTTAATTAATTGTGGAATTTGGAATTTTATAAATTAATTATTTGGGCTTATTTTGGAAATTGGGCCTTAAAGGTTTAATTGGGCTTTTGGGCTTGGTTGTACCAAGTTAGGTTTAGGCCAATTTGATTGGATCCAATTGGGCCCAAAACCGCATCCATAAAGTCCAATTATGACTTAATGGACCTTAATTATTTAATTGGGCCTAATGGGCCAAAATTAATTTAAAGGCTTATGGGTAACTCCCGGATTGGATTTTGGTTATTCGGTTTGACCCGAGTTGACCAAAAGTCCACGCCTTAAAGAAATTAATTAAAAGCCCATTGGACTTTAATTAAATAAACATTAGATGTTAATCGGGCTTAGAGACCCGTAACGATTGAATTTGGAATTTAAGTCGTAAAGGTTTATTTTAATAAAGTGTAATATTTAATTTGGAATTAAATAGTGAATTAGTATTAAATACATATTAAATTGGAGACCCGTAACGATTGAATTTGGAATTTAAGTCGTAAAGGTTTATTTTAATAAAGTGTAATATTTAATTTGGAATTAAATAGTGAATTAGTATTAAATACATATTAAATTGGATTTAATTTTGTAGTTTAATTTAATTAAAGAATTCGTACTTTGAGTACTTATTCTCAAAGACGAGTTTGACTCGCACAAAATCAAATCGTTGTTTGAAAATTGGATGATCACTAATTATCAGATTAATTATTTTGATTAGATTGATTGATAACATGCTTGCGTGAATACATGGTTGCGATGCATGAATAATGTATATCGGATGGATATTAGTCGGGTGGGGCAATTTTGGAAATTGTAATAAATTTGATTTATTAATTGGACCTGCGTGTCCAGCCTTATCACCTCCTTATTTCTTTGTATTCTATTGTCACCTATTCCCCTCAATGTAAATGAGGTTTCTTTAGAAGTGTAGTGTAACGGGTAGAAGTAAATACACGTGCTAGCTGGAGAGAGAAAATGAGAGATTTGATCTAGGATCAATGTAAAGTATCCATCCGCATATCATTATTACTTTTTCATATACACTTTATTATTTGTTTAGAATGCATGCTTAAGGGTGTATGATGATGAGACCTTAACAAAGATAATAAATGGTTGCCAATTTACACGCGAAAAACCCTCGCTAAATATTAAGCGTCATTCATTCCATTGAGTGATTCTCACTCAAGATCCGAGACGGCATTGGTTTGTTGGCCAAAGTCAAGGCCTTTGTCTATCGAATATGTTTTTGAATCACAAAGGCTTTGTTCCATATCAGTGTCTTGTCCAAGTTTTGGTTTGTTGGCCAAAGTCAAGACCACTTCTTGTCCATCAACATTGATTACGAAGCTTTCCATGGTCAATGGGTCGCGCTTGACTGGGATCACTAAGTTTGTTATGCCAAGCCAAGGCTTAGTTGATTCAGAGGAAAAGGTTAGGTAATACATTGGATGTATTGGCATATATAAGATATATGTTTCGGACTTGGATGTCCCCCTACCAGATCTAGGAATTGGATTGGATCCAATCGATCTTAGAGATCTACCTAGTTAATTATCATACAATTTGTTGGCAAAAGTCAAGATTGTGTGATATTTAACGGGATCCTAGCCCACTAGGAAACACGGTTTCCCGAGTACTCGACATAGGGTTAGAGGCTCGCCGAAAAATAGTGGGAGGCAAGAAATGTATTTGCAATATTCGTTCAATTACTCACCATATGCGCTCATTCAAATTATTTCGTCGTTAGATTAAATGTTAGTTGGACTAATATTTAATTATTGTTTTAATAAGTAGTTTGATTGTATTATAGTTGATTATATAATTGGATTATAGTAATCAATATATTTGAATTAATTAATTTCAATTTACAGTTGATTTTATAATTGGATTATAGTAATCAATGTAATTGAGGTTAATTAATTTAAATTATATTTGTTTATATAGTTGGACTATAATAATCAATATAATAGATAGTACCACCAATCGTTGATTAAATAGATGGACTATTAAAATCAAGGTCAAAATTGAAAGATTGACATTTAAAACATAATCCTAGGGAAAATGTATTAAATGGTTTAATTTTCAAATTGGGAATATATTTCAGGATGGTCCTGGAAATTAATAAGTTATTTTATTTGATAAAATAATATATTAAGCCTTAAGCCCAGAGTTAAGTAAACAGTAGAGCATGATATTTGGAATATTCATGTGATGACAACTTTAGCGCTTAATCCATTAAGCTTGTCGCGGTAGACTACTTAATTTCTTTATCAGAACTAAGGATTAGATCCTTAAAGTATGATAATGAAATTGAAGGATTTTCATGGATCTATTTTTAGATCTTTGAATACTAATATTGCAATAATAATTCTTGGAGAATTAATAACTATTCTCAAGGAGACAAAGTCAAAGTTTGCAATTAGGCAAGTTGCGCAAGGCGCACCTTACTTCGATATTCCAGAATGCCAAGGCTTGGCCAAAGGCTTCTGGAGTGTGGAAAAGGGCAAAGGCAAAATCATTATAATCTTCTAGGAAGATAAAAGGACATATTCCAAGAAGGAATTGAAGACGAGCAAGGCTCTGACTTCAAATATGATTGTCATAATTATGTTCACAACTAGTATTGAAATTGGATTTTAAATACTTAGTGTGGTACATAAAATATATATGTATTGATGTTTAGAATCTGTTTTGAACAGGATACTGACTTCAATAGAGATTAATCTGCGAATTGAAAATGGGACGAAAGTCGTTGTTTTGACCGTAGATACCTGAATTTTGGAAGTACCTTCGGGTTAGTACTTAAATTAGGAAACTGTTATAATGTAACTAGTTTGACTAGATACATTATCTCCATATCAGTGTTTAACCCGTTGCGGGTGAACCTTTATATTCTAGAACACTAAAGTGTTTTATTATATAAAGATGATATTGAGATAAACACATTAGATGTGAACAACAGAATTTATATTTTGAATATAAATAAATCTCACACGTATAACATGACAAACAAATAGCTCAAACTGATTTGATCAGGCTGAAACATATTGTGGCATTGTTGTATGGGACACAATTAAACAAGAATCATATATCCATACTTTTGAAGAGTGGGTACTCGGACTGTTTTGATTCTAACCAAATAAAGTCTACGAATCTAGTTTATTAGGCAAAATGCCTAATACACTATTTACTTGGTAAAAGTGCAAATGCCACCGATCTGTTAGCCCTAGTTCATAGTGAAGCAAGTGGGCTCATGTCTAGCTAGGCTAGATGTGGATATGAATATTTCGTGACCTGTATGGATGTGGCATCGCGTTATGGTTATGTGTTTCTTTTGAAACACAAATCGGAAACTTTTAAAGTTTCAACACTAAATAGACAAATAGATCAGCTAAAGTATTAAACCGTCACGGTAAGACCGTAATGGAAAATACTTATACAATAAGTTTCTAAAATACTTGAAAGAGTATAGTATTCTTTCAAAGTGGACTCCTCCCGGAACACGTCAGTTTGACGGTGTGTCCGTACGGATAAACCGAATTTTGTTGGACATGATAAGGTTAATCACGAGTCGCTCTGAGCTACCATTTCCTTCAACGGATAAGTGCTAAACAGTGCAAAACTTATTTTGAATAAGGTTTCATAAAACCTGTTTGACAGATATCATATTAGATATGAATGGGAAAAGAAACCGAGTTTCTCACTCCTGAAAATTTGGGAATGCAAGGCATATGTTTGGATGATACCAAACTAAAACCCAAAATTGGATAAGTACCAATGGTAGGTTATCCTAGGGATACCATAAGTATTGTACTTATACACCTCACATGAGAACAATTAGATTGTTGCTCACCATGCGGTTTTCCTGAAAATGAATACTGATATGCAGTGGTCAGATAGTAAAACTCGATGAAAATCGGGGTAATACTATTCGAGGCATCGAATCATAATGGAACATAAATAGTTCATCAAGGATGAAACTAAATCATTAATCTTCGAATACACAAGAACCGCGTAGTCGGAGAGAGTCAGAAAACAACCCGGGGTATGGGTTTCTGATCTCACCTCATAAAGATATCTATCTTTTGAGGTATACCAACTGACTACGTATGAGAAAGTGATACAAGGTATCGGCTCCCAATTATGACATAGTGTCATGAATCCGAAATGGATTCCATGTATATCAACAAGTTTGGATACTATATGAGTCTTCAAGGAAGACGTACATGGATGGCAACATACCAACGTACTAAGCTAGGTTTGGCGAAAAGGTAGAGTTTTCAACATTGTGTTGATTGCGACGAAACCTTTTACCTATTGCCACGGTAAATCCGTTTGGATAATGCTTGCTAATGATGTATGTTTCATTCATGAAATGTAGCAGCTGAATGCCAAAACCGCTTTCCTTAACGGAAACCTTTCGGAGGATGTTTACAACATCTTGACGTTTTTGTCAAACCATAACAAGAAAACTAGGTTTGCAGGTTATTCGACCCATAGATGGATTGAAGCAAGCATTAAGTTCTTGGAATTATCGTTTTGATGTAATCATAATGGTGTATGATTAATTCAAAACGAAAATGATTCTTGTGTATATAAGGAGGTTAGTGGGAGCGCACTGACAGTGAATGTCCTGAGTAATGATGATATATCATTTCTTGGAAATGATATTCCCATATTATAATCGGTGAAAGCTTGGCTTTCATGATAACGACTATAAGTCATAACAACGGTACTATAAAAGTTTGTATAACGGTACAGTGAGCTGGAAATCTTCAAAGCAAGATACTGTTACCGAATAAACAACAAATGCGGGTTATTGCTGCAGCTGAGGCAGCAATAGAAGCCTTCTGGGTTCGTAATAATCTAATTAGATTAGATATAGTTATTTTAGCAGCTGAGCTATGCTTCAGCACAAGCTAAAGAATTAATGGTCTCATCAACGATCCAGATAAATACTTCGACTATTAATCTGATTCGTTCGGATCATACATCGTGGCAATGTGATGATCGAATAAATCACATCAGATGATATTCATACAAATCCGCTGACGAAAACTTTTCTCAGTAGTTTGAGCCAACCGTACATGTTCGGGTGTCAGACACTCGAGTGACTAGCTATAGGCCAAGTGGGAGATTATTGGACAATTATGACCCATAGCGTCACTATTTGTACAGATCAAGGTGTTGTTGTACAAATTAACTATGTGACAAAGGAGATTGCACTCTTATCATTTGTGATTAGATCACCTAGATATATAAATGATGATAGGTCCCTATGATTTGTTCCTGAATGGAGAATGATATGAGACAGTATCAGTCCATGAAGGATAAATCATTAAACATCCATAGTCAGAGTATTATCGAGATTGGACATCGATAATACGTAAAAGACTAGTATTACACTTGTGCATGTTGTGAGGGCACAACGGCATAGTTCTCATATATTTGGGTACAGGATACTCACGCAAGTGTAATAGGAGGTTGTGTTTTACCGATGGTATGGGAAACAGCTTCGTTCTGGATAGACCCCCTCGGAATTCCATTGGTAGTATGACTATGTGTCTATGGAAGTCTGAAATCAGGGTAGGTGTATTTGGTCTTAACGTGAGACTTGCACCGCTAATACTTGCGACAATCAATATACTTTGGTTGAGGTCGTCCAGGGCTTTAACAGGTTCTGTGTACGCCAATATTGGGTATATTGAGAATCGTTGTGTATTGGGTGTGATGTTAAGACAGAAGTGTCACTCCAGTCATATGGAGATGATGGTCACGTAGGATATAGAACTAGTTCTCTTAAATGCTCGAGCTATCGGGATATTATGACTAGGTCATGTTTATCCGATTATATAGACTATTTGCCAGACATCCGATATGTACTTCGTACGGGGCAGACACAATTCTAGGTATACTACGCTTGATATAGATCACATATTCCCGTAAGGATATTTCTGGAGAATCGGGTAGGCATGGCGCTTGGCTAGAAGCCAACATTGTCTTGTAAATCGGTACAAACGTAGTACTAGGTAATTACGTGTTCGGATAGTCCGACGACCGTATTTACTACCAATATATCCGAGGATCTCATGGGTCGCTTCCCGAAGATTCACCGATGATGTATGAATCGCACTTTAATTAATCTGGGATTAGTTATAGAGATATTTTATCTGGGATAAAATATTAATTAAAGAGAGAGAACGATTAATTTGGAATTAATCGATAAATAATATATTTGATATATTATACGAAATTGGATTTCGATGCGGAATTAAAATTAGATTTTAATTCGGGCGAACGAGTTAATTTAGAATTAATTCATTAGCGACGTGAATAGTGATTTCACTAGGCATAATCGTTTAATTACGACGCAACGGAAAATTCGTTAATTTGGAATTAGCGAACCCGAGCCCGGGATTATTTGCGAGCGCATTCGTATTTCGAATTCGAATGCGGCACGCAAGTCAAATCGAGCGTCAAATCGCAAGTCACATCAAGCGTCAAATCACATGTCACTTTGAGTGATGTGACAATTTGATTGATTGATTGAGTGATTGATGTGGTTGTTGAAAAGCATTAATGGGCTTTTTCTTTTTGACTTTTTTGGTAAATGAAATTGATTTATGTATTTGTTTTGTTTTTGGAAAATAAAATAAATATATATATATTACATTTTCTTTTTATTTTATCTCTCTCCCAATCGGTTTCTAGGAAACCCTTCTTCCCTCTCTTTTCTCTCTCGGCTTTGAGCCGTTTTTCATCTTCTTTCTCTTCCAATTTCTGGTTTGACCGAAAAAACAAAGAAGAAGAAGAAGTGCTAGCACACACTTGAGTTATACAAAGGTGATAAGGCAGTGAACACATGAGCTTGGAATGGTTTTTGAAGCTTGAAGCTTGGAGCTTCAATGGACTCTCCCATGGCCGAATCTTGGAGGAACAACAAGGACCAAAACCGAGCAGTCCACTGCATGGAGAAGCCACTGCCGAGCTTCATGGAGGAGGCCATTTCGTTTTGTTCTTCGTAGCATCATAACCGATCAATGTGAATAATGTTTCCGCCATTCTCCTTTGTTGTATTCATGCATTTATGCTTGTTTGATGATTCTTGGGACCTAATTAGAACCAACAAAAATATCAAAAACGAAATTTTACTATATGTGTCATGAAGTGCGGTCCTAAATTCCAATTTTGCATATGTTTCGTATTTTGGCCATAACATTTTCATCCGATATCCGATTGAGCTGATTCAAGTTGTAGATTAAAGAAGACTCGAAGATCTACAACTTTGAAAGTATATTTTCAAATTCTGAATTTTGGAAGGCCGAAATAGATGAACAATCCAATATATTTTGTGTAATTACTATAGTCATTTTCAAAATATAAAATAAAATGTATAAAATAAAAAAACAAATTATCGAACTTCCACCAAACATGCATGCAAGTTGTACCATGTTTGATGCCATGTTTGGTGCCATGTTTTGTGCCATATTTGATGCCATGTTTGGTGGAGTAATCGGTGGAGAAATTGTGGGAAGCCTTTAGATTTTCCTATAAATACCAAGCCATTTCATTTGTAATTCTCATGTTTTCCTTAGGTTTTTGTAAGGAATTTAAGGATTGCATCTCGTTTGAATTTATTTTCAAACTAAAAGGTTTACCGCCTTAATTACTGGTTTTATTTATTTGACATAATATGACACCGCCTATATGGCGGGTCTTTAGGTGACATATAATTACCGCATATAAGGCTGGTTTATGGATAAATAATGATACCGCCTTTATGGCTGGTTGGACTTAATTAAAATCTGACTTAACGAGGATACCGCCTATATGGTCGGTTGGTAATATCATTGATAAATTCCATATTATAATTAGAGAGATTTCTAAATTAGAAATAGTAAAGGTGGATCCCCCAACCCCCATCATTTTATTTTTATTCTAGGGAAGTGATGAAAAATAATATTACTAGGCTTAATAATTGATTTAATTATTTATTGAGTATTAAGCTTAATGCATCTTGTTGTCTGATCACCCATAGGATTGATGTGGTAAACTTAAAATGAACTAGACATAGGTATTTTAGGTTTCAGCCTTAGATTCAATAGCCCACGATCTTCCTTGAGGATAGATAACCCTTTAATAGATTTCCTTACAGGATAGACAAATACCTATTGGGCGGAGGTAGCCACTATTGGAACTTGATCTTAATGAATCCAGGTAATTTGGTTGACATAGACATATGGTTCAATTAGGTTATACTGGGTATTTGCATCTGAGCATCGATATAGGATTTTGCATATTTTCGTGTTCCAGGTTAGCAAACTGATTTATTACACATATGTAAGAGAATCAATTCATCTTTACAATAATATTGTATGGAACCACAACCCTAGATCTTTGAGTCTTTTCTTTTATTTTCGTTAGTATTTTCTTTTGAGTCTATTTTTATTTTAATTAGCAAATCCACATTCAACCAACCAAAAGCAATCAATTCCCTTCTCCCTATAATTAGATACCTGTAAATAAATAGTATCAATAATTAATAACAACAGTAGGAATTAAGTCCTCGTGGGATTGATATTTTTATACTACTTGAACGATACGTGTGCTTGCGTTATACACGTGTGATTACGCACCGGTCAAGTTTTTGGCGCCGTTGCGGGGACTTATATTTCTTGAGTTATTAATTTTGACGCTATCTAATTTACCTGTATCTAATTTTCTTTATTTTTATCTGTAAATTTAATTCCTTTCTTTTGTTTTCAGGTGGTTGAAAAATGGAATATTATGGGAGATTGAGAGATCACGAGCTTTACTAGAAGAGGATACACCCCAATTCTGGGAGCAACAGTCCAATTTTCTGAGGCCTGTTTTCCAGCCCAACAACTATCACTGGATGCCAGAACAAAGCAATACTACATTTGCTCAACATAACGAAATAGGGAGATGTGTAATATGTGATGGTAACCACCCGAGCGATCAATGTATATACCTTTCAGAGTGGCAGAATTATTGGAATCATTCAAGGTACGAAGAACCATCATACTTTCCATTTTATCCACCATCTTCCTACGATCTTCATCAAGAACCAGAACGATATTCACCAGAGGAAAATCATATGATAAGAGAGATGGTGGACATGCTCAAGAAAAGTAATGAAAAGTGGGAGGCAATGTTCAGGATCAAGAGGCAACTATTCAGAGACTGGCTGATCAAATGAAACAATAACAGAAAACCAGAGCTATATACCTCAAGAAGAATTTTCATATGAAACTGACAAAGCCTTCGAGTACCAAGAGTTCCACAGTGACACCTTACCAGAGGAAAAGGCTGAGCAATATCAACAATCAGAGGTATCAGTTCAGGAACCTGAACCGGTAAAGTCTCGATTTGATTTTTATTATTCAGACTCTGATTCTGATGAAGAAGCTGAGCTCTTTAAACCAACTGCATCAAAAAAGGAGGATCAAACTTTCAATCCTCAAAATGAAGATCTTGGAGCATGTTTTGCAATGATGTTTGAAAAGATCTACCTGAACCATTCATTCCAGTCATATCAGAGGATGAAGACCTAAAATCTGACATCTCTTTACATCCTCAGGTTGATACTTATGAAGTATGCATTTCACAGATGACAGATGAAGAATTGAATGTGGAAATCCTAAAATACATCTGTGAAGAAAAGGTGGAGCAAGAAGCAGACCAAATAGAGGAGAAAATGTCTGACCTTATTGAAGATCCAGTGCATTCAAGAGAAACATCACTATTTTGGGGAGTACAAATTAAAGATATTGCCCAGAAGCTTGACAAAATGGAACCTCCAATCCAAGTCAAGCACCATATGAGGCCTCCTGATTTTCTTTCTTTCTTTTCAGGAATCACTGGAGCGACAAAGATTAAAAAGGTGGCACAAGCACTGAATGAGACAAAATTCTTTTTGCCGCTTTACAATTGGAAGAGACCCTTCAAAAGCAACACTCATGGGATTGTCTTTAATTGGTCATCCAAAACGACGCTGAAACCTCCTTGACAGATGGATTTCAGTCACGTCTGGCTGAAGATGAAAAATTTAGCGCTAGCAGGGAGGCAATTCATGCAATTTGTTGTAATTTTTGTTTTCATATTTTATGTATACATGTTGTAGAGTTTTTAATTTTGCCCGTGTTGGACAGTTATGACCCATAGCGTCACTATTTGTAAAAACATTGTGGTTTTGTACAAATTAACTTTGTGACAATGAAATTTCCTTTTATCATTTTGTAATTTATTTACTTGGAAACATAAATGATAAAAGTCCTTATGATTAGTTCTGAATTGATAAGATATGAGACAGTATCAATCCATAAAGGTTTAATCATTAAATATCCTTAGTCGTAGTATTATCGAGACTGGACATCGATAATACGGAATAGACTAGTATTGCACGTGTGCGTGTTATGGAAGCGTAACAACATAATTCTCATGTATTTAAGTATTAGATACTTATGCAAGTGTGATAGGAGGTTGTGTTTTACCGATGGTACGGAAATTAGCTTCGCTCTGGATAGACCCCGCGGAATCCCTTTGGTAGTATGACTATGTGTCTATGGGAATCCGCATCAGGGTAGGTGTATTTGGTCTTAACCTGAGACTTCCATTGCTAGTACTTGCGACAATCAATATGTTTTGGTTTTGGTCGTCCAGGACTTTAACAGGTTCTGTATACGCCTCTTCTGGGTTTATTGAGAATCGTAGTGTATTGGATGTGATGTCAAGATGGAAGTATCACTTCAGTCATATGGAGATGATGATCACGCAGGGATACAAAACTCGTTCTCTATTGTGTTGGAACCATCAGAATAATCTGACGAGGTCATGATTATTTGATTAAAGAGACTAGTTTCTTGTGATCCGATATATGCTTCGTACGGGGCAGACATTATTCCAGCCCTAGGCCTTGCATGTGACATCCAATACTAGATCGCTATACACAATACTACGTATACTGCGCCTGATATAGATTCGTATATTCCATTAAGAATATTTCTGGAGAATTGGGTAGGCATGGCGCTTTGCTAGAAGCCAATCATGTCTTATAAATCGGTAAAAATGTAGTACGAGGTACGTACGTGTTCAGATAGTCTGATGACTGGATTTACTGCCAACATATCTAGGGATCTCTTGGGTCGGTTCCCAAAGATTCACCGATGACGTATGATTCAAACTTAATTATATGGGATTAATTACGGAGAGATTTTATCTATGATAAAATACTTTGAAGAGAGAGAAAGATTAATTTGGAATTAATCGATAAAATAATATATTCAATATATTAAATGAAATTAGATTTCGACACGGAATTAAAATTGGATTTTAATTCTTGCTAACGAATTGATTTAGAATTAATTCGCGAGTGACGTGAATAGAAATTTTGCTTGGCATAATTATTTAATTAAATTTGATTTAATTACGTCGCAACGGAAAATTTTTTAATTCGAAATTAGCGAACCCGAGCCGGGATGTGTTGCGGGTCCACCCGGATTTTGAATAAAGTGGGACCCACATGTCACGTCACTTGTCACTTTAGTTACTTTTAGTAGATGGGTTTTGGTGAAGTTAGTGAAGACTTGTTCAACACACTTCCTAAAATTGATGGCTTGATTGACTTGTACCAAATGTTTGGTATATGATTATTAGATTTTTGAAATCAAAAACCAAGTGAACACAACTTATTCCATCTCTCTCCCTCTCGGTTTTGAGGAGTAAAATACTCTCCCCATTTTTTCTTCAATTTCCGTGGCTTCACAAGGAAGAATGTGAAAATTTGTTGCAAATTTTCAAGTTGCTAGCACATCAAGGAATCATCCAATGTGATAGAGAAACCATCCCAAAAGCTTGGAATCAAAAGACAAAGCTTGAGCTTGGATCTTGGAGCTTGGAGAAAACCATCCAATGATATATCATGAAATGAGATGATTTTTTATTCTATAATGTTGGACATGTGTTGAACAAATTAAAACATAATTAATTAATTAAATTGATGTTTTGGAAATATTAATTTAGATAATTAATTCATGTAATAAACTTTGATTTATTAAATCATGATTTTGGAAAATTAGAATTTAATAAATTGGGCTTGATTTAGAATTGGGCTTATAATTGTTGTATTTGGGACTAATGGGCTTGGTTGGGCCAAGTTGGTTTAGGCCAATTGGATTGGATCCAAATTGGGCCTAAATCATTCCATTAAGTCCAAATATAACAAATGGGCTTTAAATGTTTAATTGGGCCTAATGGGCCGAAATTGTTTCTTGGCAAATGAGGGTGATTCCTTTATTGGGCCTTGATATTTGGGTTTGACCCATATTGACCAAAGCCCATGCCTTATGAAATCAATTGAAAGCCCATTGGACTTTAATTAAATAACATTGGGCTTTGAGACCCATTTAGATTAGATTTGGAATCTAAGTCTTTAAAGCGCATTAAAAGTGTAGTTATTTAATTTGAATTAAATATAGAATTAGTATTGAATACGAATTAAATTAGATTTAAATTTTAGTTCGATATAATTCAAGAATTCGTACTTCAAGTACTTATTCTCAACGAGTTGGACTCGCGCCAAATCAAATCATTGTTTGAACATTGGATGATCACTTAATTCAAAGATTAATTAATTGGATTAGATTGATTGAATAACATACTTTGTGTGAATACATGGATGTGTTGAATGAATAACGTATATCAGATGGATATTAGAAAGGAAAGGGCAATTTGGAAATTGTTGTAAATTTAGAATTTATTAAATTAGACCAGCGTGTCTAGTCTTATCTCTCTCGATTCTTTGTAATTCTCTTCTCACCTAATTCCCCTCAATGTTAATGAGGTTTCTTTAATTGTATTATGTAATTGGGTAGAAGTTAGAATAATGCTAGCCGGTGAGAGGAAATGGAGTGATTTGTTCTAGGAACAATCTGTAAAATATCCATCCACATATCGTTATTAATTTATTTTCCGCGCCTTATTATGCTTTTAGAATGCATGTTTAAGGGTGTATGATGAGACCTAACAAAGATACTAAATTGGTTGCCAATTTACGCAAAAAACCCTAAAAATATATTAAGCGTTTTCCTTCTATTGAGTGATTCTTACTCAAGATCCAAGATTGGCATTGGTTTGTTGGCCAAAGTCAAGACCTTTGTCCATTGCGGATGTGTTTGAATCATGAAGGCTTTGTTCCATATCGGTGTCTTGTCCAAGTTGTGATTTGTTGGCCAAAGTCAAGATCACTTCTTGTCCATCAACATCGATTACGAAGCTTTCCAAAGTCAATGTGTCCCGCTTAACTGGAATCACTAAGCTTGTTGTGCCAAAGCCAAGGCTTAGTTGATTCAGAGGAAATGGTTAGGAAAATATATTAGATATATTGGCATATATATTGTATATATGTTTCGGACTTGGAGGTCCACCTACTGGATCTATGAATTGGATGAGATCCAATTGATCTTCGAGATCTACCTAGTTAAATATCATACAGCTTGTTGGCCAAAGTCAAGGTTGTGTGTTATTTAACGGGATCCTAGCCCACTAGGAAACTAGGTTTCCCGAGTACTGACAGAGGGTTAGAGGCTCGCCGAAAAATAGTGGGAGACTATTATTGAATTTGCAATTTCGTTCAAATACTTAGCTTTACGCGCTTTCAAATTATTTCGTCAAAATTATTTTATTAGTTGGACTAATATTATGTTATTTTTCTTGTAACATGTTAGACTATACCCATACATTGTTAATTGGATAGTTGGACTATCACAATTAAAATGACTGGAAAGAACAGTGTCCGAGACATCATCATAGGGGATAATGTCTTTAATGACATGAACTTTTCGGATTGAGAACTGAATCTCAGGATTGTCCTGGGATCCGAGAGGCTGCTATACACTATAGAAAGGCCTATTGGGCCTATGCCCGGATCTGATCAGTTGGTTGAGCTAGAGCTTTGGAAGACTCATAGCGATGATAACACAACTGATCAATATATTATGGTTGCTGCTATGACTCAACAATTCCGTCGACACAACAAGGGATTGGATCCCTATAACATGTTGGTGAAGTTACATGATATTCACCGATCTAATCTTAGATCGCAAAGATTTGAGTTACAGAAGAAGCTCTTATGCGCTCGAATGTCGAAGGGTACATCTGTTGAACATCATGTGACACAGATGATTGCCGACATCTAGTAGCTTGGACATATGGGGATTTTCTTCGAGATAGAGACCTCAATAGATTTGATCCTACAGTTTCTCCCCGACACTTGGAGTGGGTTCATCATGAACTACAATATGATGAACCAAGAGCAAACTCTTGGAGAGTTGATGTCCACACTGCGTGAGGCAGAAAGAGAGCTTCTTAAGGGCAAGAAGCGCGAGACACACTTTACTTCGACATCTCAGACTTCGAGGGTTTGGCCCAAGGTGATTGGAGGTGTCAAGAAGAATAAGTAGAAGAAGAAGGGCAAGGCCAAAACGTCAAAGGCTTCCGGGAAGCCTAAGGACAAATCCCAGGATGTATGCCTACAGTGCGGGAAGCGGGGTCATTGGAAATGTGACTGTCGCGAGTACAAGGCACACCAGAAGGAGATTAAAGCGGGCAAGGCACCGGCTTCAGGTATATTTGTTATAGAAATAAACATGTCTACTACTAGTTTTAAAAATTGGATTTTTTATTCTGGTTGTGGAACTCATATATGTACTGATGTGCTGAATCTGCGGATTAGGAGGAGACTGGCCTCAGGGGAGATTGATCTACGAGTTGAAAATGGGACGCGGGTCCACCGGGCACTTATGTTTTGAACTGCCCTCGGGGCATGTACTTGAACTTACAGACTGTTATTTTATACCTAGTTTGACTAGGAATATTATTTCTGTATCTATGTTAACCCAATGTGGGTATACTTTTGTATTTAGAAACATTGGGTGTTTTATGTATAAAAATGATATAGAAATAGTCACTGCTGATGTAAATAATGGTCTTTTTATTTTGAATATAAATCAATCTCAAACATATAATGTAACAAACAAAAGGCTTAAAGTAAGTCACAAAGATGAAACTTATATGTGGCATTGTCGTCTGGGACACATAAACAAGACTCGCATATCCACACTTTCGAAGAGTGGGTACTTGGACGGATTTGATCCAAATTCATATGACGTCTGCGAATCTTGCTTATTAGGTAAAATGCCTAAATCACCTTTTAGCGGTAAAGGTGCACGTGCCACCGAACTATTAGCCCTTGTTCATAGTGATGTTTGTGGGCCCATGTCTAGCCAAGCTAGAGGTGGATATGAATACTTTGTAACCTTTACGGATGATGCATCGCATTATGGTTATGTGTATCTTATGAGACACAAGTCGAAAACCTTTGAGAAATTCAAAGAGTTTCGACACGAAGTAGAAAAACAGATCGGCAAAAGTATTAAGACATTACGGTCGGACCGTGGTGGCGAATACTTAAGCAATGAGTTTCTTGGTTACTTGAAAGAATATGGTATTTTTTCACAGTGGACTTCTTCTGGAACACGCAATTAAACGGTGTGTCCGAACGGAGAAACTAAACTTTGTTAGACATGGTAAGGTCTATGATGAGTCGCACAGAGCTACCTATTTCCTTCTGAGGATATGCATTGAACAATGCAATACTTATTTTGAATAAGGTTCCGTCAAAGTCTGTTCAACAGACTCCGTATGAGATATGGACAGAAAAGAAACCAGGTTTCTCATTCCTGAAGATTTGGGGTTGCTGGGCATACGTCAAACGTTTGGAAGGTACCAAACTTGAACCCAAATCGGATAAATGCCTATTTGTAGGATATCATAGGGAAACCAAATGATATTACTTCTATCACCCACAAGATAACAAAGTATTTGTTGCTCTACATGCGGTTTTTCTTGAGAAGGAATTCCTAAATGCAGTGGTTAGTGGGAGGAAAGTAGAACTTGATGAAAATCATAGTGATATTGTTCCTGGCACAGAATCATTAACGGAAGATAAACAGTCCATCCGGGATGAGACTGTACCACAATCTTTGATTACACAAGGATCACGTAGGTCAGAGAGAGTCTGGAAACAACCTGAGAGGTATGGGTTTCTGATCTCACCTCATGTAGATATTAATCTCATAGAGGATAACAAACCGGCTACGTATGAGGAAGCGATACAAAATATCGATACCGCTTTATGGCAAGAAGCCATGAAGTTCGAAATGGATTCCATGTACACCAACCAAGTTAGGACACTGGTTGATGCACCAGAAGGTGTAAAGCTTATTGGATGCAAATAGGTCTTCAAGAAGAAAACCGACATGGATGGCAACATACAAACTTACAAAGGTAGGCTTGTAGCGAAAGGGTATCGTCAACGACATGGTGTCGATTACGACGAAACTTTTTCACCCGTTGCCATGATTAAATCCATTCGGATAATGCTTGCTATAGCTGTATATTTCGATTATGAGATATGACAGATGGATGTCAAAACCGCTTTCCTTAACGGAAACCTTTTGGAGGATGTTTATATGCAACAGCCTGACGGTTTTATCGTACCACGACTTGCAAATAGGGTTTGTAAGTTAAATCGATCCATTTATGGATTGAAGCAAGCATTGCGTTATTGGAACCAATGTTTTGATGAGATCATAAAAGAATATGATTTCGTTCAAAGCGAGGATGATCCTTGTGTATATAAGAAGGTTAGTGGGAGAGCACTGACATTCATTGTCCTTTACATTGATGATGTATTGCTTATTGGCAATGACATTCCCATGTTAACGTCGGTGAAAGCTTGGCTTTCATTGAAATTCTCCATGAAGATCTGGGAGAAGCAGCCTTTATTCTAGGAATAAAGATCTACCGGGATAGATCTAGAAAAGATGCTGGATATAAAGAGATTCAACATGGATCAGTCCAAGAGGGGACTGTTGCCAGTGTCACATGGCGTCACTCTATCTAAGGACATGTGTCCTAAAACTCAAGATGAGAGAGACACATGAGTCAAATATCTGTTTGCCTGGTAGTCGGATCGATCATGTATGCCATGATATGTACGCGACCTGATGTCTCCTATGCTTTGAGCATGTGTAGTCGCTATCAGGCCGATCCAGGTGAAGGTCACTGGATGGCGGTTAAGAATATCCTTAAGTATATTAGAATAACTAATGATGCTTTCTTAATCTATGGAGATGGAGAACTTGAGGTAATAGGGTATACCGATGCAAGTTTCCAAACCGGTAAAGACGACTGTAAGTCACAATCTGGGTACATATTTTGTTTGAATAACGGAGCAGTAAGCTGGAAATCTTCCAAGCAAGAGACTGTTGCCGATTCAACAACAGAAGCGTAGTATATTGCTGCAGCTGAAGCAGCAAAAGAGGCAGTTTGGATCCGAAAATTCCTAATTGGATTAGGAGTAGTTCCGTTAGCAGCTGAGCCCGTTCCATTGTATTGTGACAATAACGGAGCTATAACGCAGGCTAAGGAATCGCGGTCTCATCAACGGTCCAAGCATGTTCTTCGACGTTTCCATCTGATTCGTGAGATCATTTGTGAAGATCGCATGATGAACAACATTGCAGATCCGCTGACGAAAGCTATTCCTCAGCAAAAGTTTGAGCGACATGTACATAGTTCAGGTATTAGATGCTTGAGTGACTGGCTATAGGCCAAGTGGGAGATTGTTGGACAGTTATGACCCATAGCGTCACTATTTGTAAAAACATTGTGGTTTTGTACAAATTAACTATGTGACAATGAAATTGCCTTTTATTATTTTGTAATTTATTTACTTGGAAACATAAATGATAAAAGTCCTTATGATTAGTTCCGGATTGATAAGATATGAGACAGTATCAATCCATAAAGGTTTAATCATTAAATATCTCTAGTCGTAGTATTATCGAGACTGGACATCGATAATGCGGAATAGACTAGTATTGCACTTGTGCGTGTTATGGAAGCGTAACAACATAATTCTCATGTATTTAAGTATTGGATACTTATGCAAGTGTGATATGAGGTTGTGTTTTACCGATGGTATGGAAAACAGCTTCGCTCTGGATAGACCCCGCGAAATCCCATTGGTAGTATGACTATGTGTCTATGGGAATCCGCATCAGGGTAGGTGTATTTGGTCTTAACCTGAGACTTGTATCGCTAGTACTTGCGACAATCAATACGCTTTCGTTTTGGTCATCCAGGACTTTAAAAGGTTCTGTGTACGCCTCTTCTAGGTTTATTGAGAATCGTAGTGTATTGGATGTGATGTCAAGACAGAAGTATCACTTCAGTCATATGGAGATGATGATCACGCAGGGATATAGAACTCGTTCTCTATTGTGTTGCAACCATCGGAATAATCTGACAAGGTCATGATTATTCTATTAAAGAGACTAGTTGCTTGTGATCCGATATATGCTTCGTACGGGACAGACACTATTCCAGCCCCAGGCCTTGCATGTGACATCCGATACTGGATCGCTATAAACAATACTACATCTACTATATTCCATTAAGAATATTTCTGGAGAATTGGGTAGGCATGGCGCTTTGCTAGAAGCCAACCATGTCTCGTAAATCGGTAAAAACGTAGTACGAGGTACGTACGTGTTCGATAGTCCGACGACCGGATTTACTGCCAACATATCCAGGGATCTCTTGGGTCGCTTCCCGAAGATTCACCGATGACGTATGATTCGAACTTAATTAATCTGGGATTAATTACGGGAGATTTTTATAGGATAAAATGCTATTTGAAGAGAGAAAAGATTAATTTGGAATTAATCGATAAAATAATATTTCGATATATTAAACGAAATTAGATTTCGACGCGGAATTAAATTAGATTTAATTCGGGCTAATGATTAATTTAGAATTAATTCACGAGCGAGTGAATATTAATTTTGCTTGGCATAATTATTTAATTAAATTTGATTTAATTACGTCGCAACGGAAATTTGTTAATTCGGAATTAGCGAACCCGAGCCCGGGATGTGTTGCGGCCCACTCGGATTTTGAATCAAGTGGGGCCCATATGTCAATCACTTGTCACTTTACGTTACTTTAGTTGATGGGTTTTGGTGAAGTTAGTGAAGACTTGTTCAACATTACTTCCTAAAGTTGGATGGTTATGACTTGTACTAAATTGTTTTGTATATGATTATTAGATTTTGAAATCAAAAACCAAGTCAACATAACTTATTCCATCTCTCTCCCTCTCGGTTTTGAGAAGCAAAATACTCTCCCCCTTTTTTCTTCAATTGCTGTTCACTTCATAAGGAAGAAAGTGAAATTTGTTGCAAATTTCAAGTTGCTAGAATATCAAGAATCATCCATAAACATCTTTTTTTTCAAGAGGAGTTCTTTTTTTTTTTTTTTTTCAAACCCATTTCTCCGATTTCGAAAAAACACACAAAGAAAAAAATTTAAAAATCCCTCAACGTTAAAACATCCAAGCGGTCTGTATGTTCAGGTTCACCCAAGATAGCACTTAAAAAGGCCTGTACCCAAGCCTCCTGGTAGAGCAATAAAAAGCATTGCACGGTTAATCATTTCTACCAGTCGATCGGACATTCCTGGTACGATCAGTTTATCTCTGTTTCATGGTCCTATCAAATTCGCATCCGCCAAGGGTTTTGGGATGATTCCCAGAACTGGACTGCCTCCTTCTTGTATAGCCTTTGAAATAATCCCCATCAGTCTAATATTGCCTCCACCGTATATCAAGTGCATATTCCGTTCGGCAATGACTCGACCCAATTCATATGTTGTCTCAATGTATTGTGGCTTGGTTCCAACACTAGGGTCCCAAGATCAAGTTTAAGCATTGAAAAACAGTGAATACTCAAAAAAGAATGGTGGAAAATACTTCCTTTGATCGGATTTAGGATACGTCAAGAACAAAATTTTCTCCTCCAAGTTTCGGCCTAGCTCCAAGATCCAAGCTCTAAGCTTTGTCTTTTGATTCCAAGATTTTGGGATGGTTTCCTATCACCTTGGATGATTCCTTGATATTCTAGCAACTTGAAAATTTGCAACAAATTTCACTTTCTTCCTTATGAAGTGAACAGCAATTGAAGAAAGAAAAAGGGGGAGAGAGAGTATTTTGCTTCTCAAAACCGAGAGGGAGAGAGATGGAATAAGTTATGTTGACTTGGTTTTTGATTTCAAAAATCTAATAATCATATACCAAACATTTGGTACAAGTCAATAAAGCCATCAACTTTAGGAAGTATGTTGAACAAGTCTTCACTAACTTCACCAAAACCCATCAACTAAAAGTAACTAAAGTGACAAGTGATGTGACATATGGGCCCCACTTGATTCAAAATCCGAGTGGGCCGCAACACATCCCGGGCTCGGGTTCGCTAATTCCGAATTAACAAAATTTCTGTTGCGACGTAATTAAATCAAATTTAATTAAATAATTATGCCAAGCAAAATTAATATTCACATCACTCGTGAATTAATTCTAAATCAATTCATTAGCCCGAATTAAAATCCAAATTTAATTCCGCGTCGAAATCTAATTTCGTTTAATATATCGAATATATTATTTTATCGATTAATTCCAAATTAATCTTTCTCTCTCTTCAAATAGCATTTTATCCTATATAAAATCTCCCTGTAATTAATCCCAGATTAATTAAGTTCGAATCATACACCATCGGTGAATCTTCGGGAAGTGACGCAAGAGATCCCTGGATATGTTGGTAGTAAATCCGGTCGTCGGACTATCCGAACACGTACGTACCTCGTACTACGTTTTTACCGATTTACAAGACATGGTCGGCTTCTAGCAAAGCGCCATGCCTACCCAATTCTCCAGAAATATTCTTAATGGAGTAGTATATGTAGTATTGTTTATAGCGATCCAGTATCGGATGTCACATGCAAGGCCTGAGGCTGGAATAGTTTCTGCCTCGTACGAAGCATATATCGGATCACAAGCAACTAGTCTCTTTAATAGAATAATCATGACCTTGTCATATTATTCCGATGGTTGCAACATAATAGAGAACGAGTTTTATATCCATGCGTGATCATCATCTCCATATGACTGAAGTGATACTTCCGTCTTGACATCACATCCAATATACGATAATTCTTAATAAATCGAGAAGAGGCGTACACAGAACCTTTTAAAGTCCTGGACGACCAAAACCAAAACGTATTTATTGTCG